>PNEQ01057310.1:0-30707 GCA_003012365.1 Medauroidea extradentata
ATATAAACCGAAATAACTGTTTTGGCGCGAGATAATTCACTGCCACATGAAGGCAATTTCTGCATGTACAATCAATGATCCGAGTGGCAGTGAGCAGTAATATGACGGCCGTCCTACAGTGTTGCCAAGTAACATGCCCGTAATATTAAAGTCAGCAGAATTTGGTAAGGGAAGTGCTTAGTGAATCGCAAATTAAGGTTACCGGCGTTAAGCGATCCGTAACTTAAAGTTACTGGCCGTAACTAAGGAAAAGTTAGTGAATAGACCCCCAGGTATGGTATTTTGTGCTTGTGATGGGTGACATGATATCAGTATGCCGCAACACCGGAATGAAGGGGCAGGGTAACTGGAAGATCTCCGAAAAAAAAGAATCGTGGACCAGCAGAACAAAATTTATTGCAAAATTTACCAGGTCGCGCCTTTCTTTTGTGAGCTCTGGTAGGTTATGATTTCCAATGTGGTTTTTAAGAATTGCATCACAGGATGTAATGTATCTGTAGTATGTAATAAACACGTCTAGTTTCTAGATTCAAAAGGTTTTGTGCAACTTAGTTGTCATTCATTAAAATTAGAATACGTTTTTCAAGAGCTAACACAACAAAAAACATTCATCTATGCAGAATCTTAAAATTGTACTTAATTTGCGGCGACCTAAAGTTCTATGGTGTACAGTTTGTGGAATAACAAGAAGTTGGCAAGTTCAGTTTAAACCAGATAGCAACCTCTCACTGTCCTCTCGTGGCATTACCGTTATTATGCAAGGTTTGTCGGTTTTTCACTTGATGATTATACGCCCGCTATAGTCTCAGCAATATGTAGCTAAAATACGTCGAAGGTTACCATGGCGTCGTCAGCGGTTTGCCGCCCTAACTTGTGACGCTTTACAATACTTTAAATATCCGGTCCGAATACCGCAATTCGTAGGTGTCCCGACGCATAAATTGAAAACGCCCGACGGTATCACCTGGTCCATCGATCTCTTGATTTAACATCATCTCTGTAAACGTGGCCGGCGCCTGAACAGACTCCCTGGGGCACCCCTGTCCGTCGTTATCTGCGTCTCAAGGTCGTCTTCTGCAGCTCGAAAACATCTGTCCCAAAATCTGTCAACGACCTATCCATGCTCTTGTCTGGCGCCAACCTCCCTGTCGCTTGCCCTGCAGGCATTGGTTCAGTTGGACCAATTAGGAGACAGCTTCCGTAAGATGGCCCCGCCCCTCAAGGACACTTTTAACACCCTGCCACTGCCGCATTTATTACATAATTTAATTCAGCTGCGCACTTTGACAAATACCCTACATTTATTTTAATTAATTCCTAAAATTCCTCACTTTCTAGTTATCGTAACTATTAAACATTTGTATCTTATACACAATAGGCTAGCTTTCCTCCCCTCTCGTCCTGCAGCCAGAGGGGTTACACGAGTTTGTCATTGGGGGGAGGGGGGTGAGCAAGAAGGCCCAGATTATTTACATTTCGGTTTTTCCGCTGTTGGTTCGTGGGGTGGGTATATAGGCTATATAGCTTCTTAAGGCATACTCCCCGCCCCCCGCCTCTAAGAAAAAGGCTTAAATCCGCCACTGTATGGACGAAACTTAAGTTATTTTACAAGAAAATAATGCAATATTAATTTTTTATTATATTCAGTTGTATAATTAAATTTATTTCTTCAATTTACTTTGTTTTACATGTTAAAAAATTGTGATGGCAGTCTATTTTCCAGCGATCTCTTCATGCAGTTTCGGCAAACGCTTGCTAACAGCTTCTGAACAATTCAACCGTAAAAATACGCCTGATATCAGCGCAACTAGTGGCGGAAATGTTTCCGTGTCTAACATAAAAAAAAGTAACGGAAGATCACAACGAGTTTCTGCGTCCAACATACTTTATTTACTCTGTGATATTGTTTTTGTTTATGTCGTGGTTTGATGGTGGTGTACCAGGGTCTGCGGCCGTGACTAGGGTTAATGCTCGTTGACATAGACGTAGAAAACAGCGTTTGCTTGTTCAAGGTTTCTACCTTTTTCAGGCTAAAATTAATTATGTTTTTTTTGTCTTGAATGTCATAGGCTGAACGTCGTTTGAAAAAAAAAAAAAAAAAAACTGGTATTGTGCGAGTACAATACGTAAATGAACACAAGTTTCTAGCAGGTATACTTCTAGCAATGCAGTAGGCCTATAATTGACTGTATGTCCGACGTTTTGTAATATTATTATGTTTGAAGCTCAAAGCATCACTGCGGAACATAAAGATCTTATCCACGATGTGGCCTACGATTACTATGGACAGCGGATGGCAACTTGCTCTAGTGACCAATTTGTTAAAGTGAGTATCTGTTAAAAAATAAAGTAGCCTAAGTACCATCTAAGTTATGTCAAAAACCACAGTAGTACATCCGGTAGGCTAATTGAGAATTTTTACTATTTCTCCTGAGCAATTTTATAAATAAAATCATTGCTTATAGAGTGACCACTTATTAACAGCGAGTTTTTAGCACTAGAGGGATGCTTTGATGTGAATATGGAGCAACGTTGGAATGAAGGGTGGGAAAAAATGGGAGATCCCCGAAAAACCGGCAGACTAACCAACAGAATTATCCGACCTGGCACGATTCCCTCTTGGGAATCTCCCGCCCCGCAGGAAATCTTGTTGGTAATATTAAACTCACCTGCTCTTTTTCATACATATTGTGATGGTAAATGTTTAGTTTTTGTGTTACCCTATCCTAATTAGGCCTATTCGGATATATTTCACCGGCAACAAATTAGGCTACTTAAGAAACTAAAAATTGTATACACCAAGCCTGTTTGTCACGATACAAAAGTATTACATAGTAAAACAGAGCACCTTCATTTCATTCTAAAAGAAAAAACAAAATATAGTTTTTATGGGATTTACGTAAATGCATCATTTCATATTTACGTCTGCATCGTAAAGCGAGTGATACAACACGAAACCACCTTTGCGTCATGACAATAGCAGATACATGTAACATTCCATTAAGAAAAAAGTAGCACGTAATGTAATTTGAATTAATAAACTTACCTACACCACCACCATTATCCATTCTGTTCCAGTTGCTTTCAGGGGCTTGCAGTACAAATGATCAGATCATTCGCCACCCATGAAGGTGGTTCTGGTTCAATTCCTGGTGGGATTGGTCCCCAGATTTTTGCATGTGGGAATAGTGCCAGACGATGCCGTTGTTCAGCGGTTTTTCTTGGAGATCTCCCATTTCCCCCGCCCCTACATTTCGGTGTTACTCCATACCCACATCATGTCATGTTAAGTGCTGACCAAAATCGTTTGTGCGCTCATAATGTTTCCAGAAGCATTAAATTCCAATATCTGACATTTTAGGCCTAGGCCTACACTTTTTTTTTACTTGTAAAATTAACTTGTTTTAACGTAAAACCCAGTAGGCCTATTATAGAGTTAAATAAACTGAACATTATTATTAATCAACATTTCACATAGCAAATAGCAATATTCATTTTTCCTGCATTCTCGTCTCACCAATCCATTTTCAAGGCCTATAATCAACAACCAGGATTCGTACTAGAGGTGGGAAGAGTTGCAGTGCCATTCAATGGCTTTAAGGTAAAATGCTGTGTAACCCACATTTGAGGACAACACAAAAAAAAAGGTTACCATTGAATTTAATTAAAGGGATCTTGTGAGTAGAATTTTAACATTTTATTAGGTTATCACATTTCATTGTTCAAGCATTTTACTTACCTATAAAACCAAAAGAAATAAGTTATCTAATTTTCACCAAATTTGATGTTTACAGCATTTTACCTTAACACCATCGATGTTTCTCATCCTAGCAAAACAGTCCTTGGAGCCAGTGTACAAACATTTTTGACTTCTAATCTGAACTAACTTTGACAAGGAGGTAAGTTAAGTGTTTCAAATAAGTTTTACCTCTTGGGAACTTGTTTACTACTAGGTTTTAGCCAGGTTTTAACCAACCATCGTTTGGAAATATCCGCAGTAACGTTTGTTTACACTAGGATAAATTTTTTATGTTGTTTTCCAGTTGTCCTTAACTAACAGTAACATCATCCTTCTGAACAGTTTTACCCTAAATTTTTTGTTTACACCACAAGGATTGAGAAGTAAAATAGACATGCCAAATTCTTCTCTTTTCAATGCAGGAAAAAGTTTTTGTCGAAAAGTGATTTTTTTTTGTTGGTAATGAACTAAATCTTCATAAACTTAGCAAAATTGTTAAGCCCAGTTATATAATGGCAATTCTTTCAGTCGGGCAGCCATGGAAACAGTAAGAAGTGGTATCTGTTTGCATATGAAGGAAGGATACTCTTACTGTTGCAACATAGATCGGCATTGGATCAGTGGCTACATCTTCAGTAGACACTCTGATAATCAGGAGGGGGGATGAGTAGGTACATTATTGTCCCACTTCCTTGCAGTCTGTTATTTCTCCAAGCTGACAGCAGGTCCACCTCACCAGCCAGTGCCCACGACCTTGTTGCTAAGCGCTGACTATACATCTCCACACTATGGATAAACACTTTGTTCTCATGAAAACAAAGAAAATATTGCATCACACTTGTCGTCAGTTGCTCTACTTAAATTTTCTGTGGAAATAAGTGAAGACTGACTTTCTAGAACAATAATATTACAGTAAGCGGGGATGACTTAAGAGTGCGTGGTAGATAAATAAACGCTGAAAACATCAATTAATTCTTACACTTTTTTCGAAGCCAAAATTGGTAAAATACTCTATGACAATCCTAGATAAGTGTATTCGCCAACTTTATGAGTAAATATTTATCCAGAATTACTAATTCGTTGCGCGTGATCTCTAGCGCCGCAGTTAAATACACGAGATTCCGGCATCAGAGATTATGCTTCAGAAGTTTGTGACACTGGAAACAATTTTGTTTAAAATGTTGGTTAAAACTGTTGTCTAGAATTGCTATTGTTTAATTTTCGCAAATTGGCTTCAAGAAACGTGCAGTTAGAGATTAATGTTTTTAGCGTTCAATTATGTGCCACGCCGTCTTAAGTGTCATGTTGATATTTATTTGAAATTTATCGTAAGTAAAGTTCTTTAGTCTGAGCTCCCATATATATGGAAAAAAAAATGTAATATCCCAAAGTCGCTCCCCACTTAAGTAAATTATGTCTGTATGGATAATGGGAATCTGTGCATGTGGCTTGTTACAGGTATGGGACCAGGACGAGCAGGACAACTGGCACATGACTGCCAGTTGGAAGGCCCACAGTGGGTCGGTGTGGAAGGTGACGTGGGCCCACCCTGAGTTTGGCCAAGTGCTGGCCACATGCTCCTTCGACCGCACTGCAGCAGTGTGGGAGGAGATAGGTGAGCTTCGTGACTGGCTGGCACGTATCCTCGCTGTCTTCAGGAGTGTGCTGAACTTAATATTATATCTGCCGGTAGTGTACGAATAACTGTTGTACAGCATGCGTGTTCATGCTCGGTGATGTATGGTCTAGCCCAGAGTTTCCCAAACTTCTTGATGGCAGGGGCATAGCCAAGGGAGAATATCGGAATACATCCCCCAAGGTGCTGCATATTCCAATAAAAGTTTCAAAACTATCTGAACTGCAGTAATCAATGATTATTCCCTGTCTGTGTGTGTATGTGTGTAGGGATGGGTTATAAGTAGGCCTACATTGCAACAAAAATGTTTCCCCCTTATCCCCGCCTTTTCTCACCACCCCTCCTAAACTCTCGAAGAAAAAATTCTGGCTGCTCACGGATGTTTACTAAATAGAGTTCTAATGCACAGATTCTGAGTGAATGTTTATGTCATCCATATGTGATGTAAGATATTTAGTTGATCTATGTTACAGAATGGCAGACCCACAACAGTGTACTGTACTCTTATCACATTTAATGCTTAGATAACAAAGCTGGCTGTTTGGTGGGCCTTGGAAAGCTGTGAGGCTTGGTGATCTTACAGTTCACGGGATGATGTTTGTTTAATTTTTACTTAATGTGTGTACGAGTCCGTTGTATGTATTTGTTTGGATTTTTTATACAGTTGTTATTTTTTTTTTAAGAATACTTAGTAGGCTGTATTGCCATAGTTATGCAGAGAGTTCCGCACTGTAGTACCATTTCTAAGGTGGTTGAGTAATTAATTGATAATTGTAGTCCAAACCAGGCCATTCATTGTTGTTAACAAGTGGTTATGGTCCATTATTAAAAAAATATTCTGTTACTTTGTATTTTTTCTATGCTAGTTTTGCTGAACAACACAAACTCTGTAGTATTTTTGTAGATATGAGTTGAATTATTTCTAGGGTTTTTAAGCTTCGAAAAAAAACAGGGAAATTTTTTTTTCCCCTCTGATGTGAAAATGGGAAAAATTGAATTTTTTCACTAAAGTAAAAAATTACAGAAAATTAAAAAAAAAAAAAAAAATTGCAATAAAAATTATTATACAGATTATGAATTACAAATCTGGATCGTATATGTAGGCCTATTTACATTCGTGCTTATCTGTCAATACACATAGTGCCCTACTACGAAAATAAAATAACCAGTAAATGTAACACAAAACTTGGTACAGAAAAATAAACAATATGCACATGAATTAACTAGAAATAGTTATCATACTCATTCATACCCAACTTACAGTCTCTGTCAGGAAAGCAGTTTCAATTACAACAAAAAACCTTTGTAGTTCAAATTATTAATTATCTTACTGCTTGCATCAACTGGCCAAGTGGTGTGCTGTTGTTTTACGTTTTTCAACTTTATGATTTGTCGTTTTCCTTTTTCTTCTTGTGAAACTTCCAATTCTATGATATATTTCCACATTCGTACACCTTGCTAATAAACAAATGTTCAGAATGAATCATACAGGTCAATTCTCCACTTTTCTCTTTATTTTATTGACCTTACAGTTACTATATATTATTTAGCCACCACAGGTTTAGTATACAGTAATTTCATAATGATTTTAAAGAAATTTTTCTAGAAAATTTGGGGAAAAAACTTTTTTTTTTCCCGGAAATTTTAGAACTCAAGTGATTAGTCTGTAAGATGACAGTTGCACGAGCTGTCAGCCTGACATACCTGTTCTGTTGTAAGTTGGTGAAGGCTCAGTCCCGGGGGAACGTGGGATGAGGCACTGGGTGCGACGCACGAACCTGGTAGATTCCCGGACGTCTGTGACGGACGTGAAGTTTGCCCCCAAGTCCCTGGGACTGCTGCTGGCGACCTGTTCTGCTGACGGTGTTGTCAGGATCTACGAGGCGCCTGATGTTATGAATCTCAGCCAATGGACACTGCAACATGAGATATCCTGCAAGCTGGCTTGTAGCTGTCTCAGTTGGAACCCCTCGTTTAATCGGTAATCATATATAGCTGTCGAGTTCCTAGAATTTATTGGAAGCAACATTATTTTTGTGGTGGTGTTGCAGCAACAATCAGTTTGTAACTTCTCTTACAGGATTCCTAAAATATGGAAAGTCAGGGTAGTAGCTGTAAAAGTGAGGGAATTTATATTTATTTATGTGAATAGTAAAATTTAAAATTGAAATTTTGATTTAATATGTAACAATGTCCTGTATACATTTGTGCCCTATATTGTCACTAGTCACAAGTGTTTGTAAGCAGATAGTTGTGAAAGGGTAGCAGAGTTCTTTAGTTTTAAAAAAAGAATATTTAAGTTACTTATGCTTGTATGAATTCTTTTAAACATACATAATTTACTCCCTCATTTTTGAAATTGTATAAACAACTTCGACTTTGGAATGTCATGAAACCACACAATTTCCGTCTTGGGGATTTTATTTTTGTCTACTTCCTGAATGATTTAATAGTTTTTGATGATCATCAAAGAGGTTTTCTTTTCACATGTACAAAAAAGTGCAGCTAAAAAATTTTTGAATGCATTAACAAAAAATTTTGTCAAATTAAAAAAAAAAAACCACAGCATTATATTTCAACAGTTAATAATTATCATGAAGCTAAGTCCAGAAAGCTGACCTTGCATTCAAATTGTACTGCCATAGACGAATGAAGGTTATGAGAAATCATGGTGTTAAAACAGTTAAGGTGCACTCATAATGGACTGATGATGAGTGAACAATCTTTGAGGAGAGGTAATGTGGTTCCTCACATTTTTGTGTTCTAAATTATTCTTCCTTCTTCTTGCCCCATATAGTTGCCATAGTTCAAAGAAATTTAGTTAACACTCCTTTAAAGAAGCTTATATATTTTTTGTGACAGACCGTAGTGTTGGCTGCAAGGGTACCTTATGTTTTATAATACATATGTTGCAGTACCCACCCACCAATGTTAGCTGTGGGAAGTGACGACCCCAGTGCATCCTCCGGCAGCAAAGTGTTCGTCTACGAGTACAGTGAAAACATGAGGAGGTGGAACAAGACGGAGAGCTTGTCTGCAGTCACGGACCCCGTGCATGACATTGCCTTCGCCCCGAACCTGGGTCGCAGCTTTCATCTGCTGGCAATTGCTGCCAAGGACATACGGATTGTTACTCTCAGGCCGCAGCTGTAAGTACTTCTGTGTAATGCTTGCTATCTGAATGTTCCGCACGGCCCCCTCCAACCTCAGCATTCTGTAAATAAATTTGTTAAGTGTTACGCAGAGTATTTTGAATCATTTCATTTGAGATTGATCAATTCCATCATTTAAAAGAAGTTTTACTGACTTATTGTTCAATCTTTGCTCGGAACTAGTGGATAGAAATGTGAACAGTACATACATTATTTAGTAATGCAGTTCTGAATTTTATCATAGCAAACTTCAGAGCTATAATTTGTTTCTTTCAGAAATCTTTTTGATTAATTTAAGTACCTTCAGATATTGTAAAGTCAGTCCACAATACTCTGATGATCATTAAAGAGTGGTAAATATTTTCCACTGTAACTGTATTTTCAAAGATGTCAAAAGTTTGCAAATTACTGTACTATCTGTACTATAAATTTAAAATTAAGTATTGTGTACTAGTATACCATAAATTTGATATGATTGTCTCAAATATAGTAGGTAGTATGTATTTTTTAAAACCTTCAGTATGCTACGTGCATCCATATTTTTTGCTGTCTTCATTCCAGTGATACAGCAGCTAATATTTGTAAGTTGCGAGTAAAGGCATAGTATCAGTTACGTGCTTAGAGACATGTAGGCGGAGCACTCAAAGGAATATATTTGTGTCCAGGGACAGCACGGAAGCACAGAGTGGTCTCCCGAAGCTGGACGTGGAGATAACTGCACACTTTGACGACCACTACAACACTGTGTGGCGAGTGTGTTGGAACATTACTGGCACCATCCTTGCCTCTTCAGGGGATGACGGCTGTGTTAGATTGTGGAAAGGTTGGCTATGTGTCTTGCTCTGAAAAGTACAGTAGTCACATTAAACAGATTTCTTTTTCTACATTTTATGTGTGTCATCACACAAATAATGTGTCAGGTCACAGTGCTTTCAGGCCGGAAGAAAAAAATCAAAATTCCCTTATAAAAAAATATTTTTATAATATTGTTCATTACTATCATTGTTGTGTATTTTATTAAACTGTTCTTACTATAGTGTTTATTGGAGAGTTATTTTGTTATCCTATAGCTGAAAAAATTGTGTCATTCAAATTTGCATACTGTTGGAAGAATTTTATATTGGAGCATTAATGATGATATGTGCAACAGTAAATCATCTAAATAAACTGTGCCTTTGATGTATTCTGCATAATACTAAGTATATTTACTGTTAATATTTAATCCCTTTGGTATTCAGGAGCACATCCAAGACTTCTGACTTTTATAGTAAAAGTGTTAATTTTAGTTTTGAAATTTAGTGTAATAATCGTTAAGTTTGCACTATTGCTTTTCTTATTCCCTTGCAATAAATAGAGCTGTCAAATTTTTTTAATTTGTGGGACATGCTTTTAGCTCTACCAAGGATTATTACAATTAATTTTAGTTTCTTTTTTTCATATGAAATCAATTCTTATGCCCTGAGTTATGGGTAGTTCATTCTGTGATACTCACTCCTTGAAGAGACGTTAATTTTCTTAAGAAATTTCAAGAGGCATCATTTATGTTGCAAGTAGTCAATGGGGGCTGTGGTTGACATGTCAACTAGTGTGCTTTCCTTCTATCAAGATGATCTGGGTTCAGTTCCCTTGACGGTTAACCCAGATTTTGCATGTGGGAATTGAGTTCGACAATGCTGTTAGCCTGCACATTTTATCAGTATCTACCATTAGGCGTAGATCACAATCTCTTAACTTTGTGCAGTAGTCAGTGGTTATGCTTACTAATGATTAATCATGTAGAACCTCTTGGATAACTTGAGTGGACTTACGACTATTGCCACTTATACAAATACGTACCTCTAGAGGTCACTATAATCAGGATGGTTTGTTGTCTTAAGAGTGTTTATGAAGATACGATATAGTGTTGGCAAGGGATGGTGTAATAATTCCAAGCCCTTGTTAACTTAGTTTGCCACATGGCTCTCAGTGGACATAACTTGCCACGTGTGTGGCAAACATGTAAAGGTGTCTGCTCGAGTTGTCGTCCGTACCTGGGGGAGTTTGCTGACGTTGGGGACATGATTGTTGCAGCCAACTACCTGGGCCAGTGGAAGTGTGTGTCTGTGCTGAAAGGGGACGGCACACAGGCGCAGAGTGACCCGGCCACCCCGGCAGTGCCTATACCGACGAGCGTCGCGACCAGTACGTCGCAGGGCTCAACCACCAGGTATTACAAGCTGGGCACCATCAGTAACCCCAGCCACGTGCCATGGCACTGAACTGTAGCAGCTCCGCCTTTATGTTGTGCCCTATCTACATAAGCTTACACTGGCAGGCTGAAAGATATATTTTAACTGGCGCTGTGTGATTGTTCGTGTACTAAAACAATCACAGATAGTTAGTGCAGTAGAACCCTGTTATAACTTTTATAAGTAGATCATAAAAATAGTGTTGAAGTTTGTGCAGGAAGTCTTTATAAGCTGGAATCAGTTTTATATTGATAGGTGGATATTACACACAACTTCCAATTCATTTTTGTCGTAGTCAGTGAGTTGTTTATGTGCCTTTAAAACCATTAGCAGTACAGTTACATACATATTTTATATAAGAACATCTTCCCACTTGTCTTCTGCAAGTTTGTGATATACAAACTTGTCTTCAGGTTCACAACTATAAAGTCACTGTAAAGTACCTTCTCAAACAACCTTTTTTCTGCAGTTTAATTTTTACTGTGGTATAGTTGTTTTCATTTTTACTGTTTGAAAGACTGAATCAGAGTTGTGGCTATTTACCAAACAAATACAATGTAATTCCGTAAGTAGTAGGTGTGCGGGATACTACGAGAAGTTCGCAGTTATAAAAGTTTTGTAATGCACCATCAATTTTGTATGCAGTTCCAAGGTAAAAATAGTCACTAGTTACAAGTGGTACTTTCATGTACACGTCCATAAATTTAAGTGATTTTCCTCTGAAAAAAATATAAATTTTTTTGGTAGATATTGTTGCTTAACACAAGTGGGTGTAAAATATTGTATCATGATGATAAGTTCTTTAATTGCACGCTGCAGCATCTACCGATCATGTGCATTGTGTTGGGAAGATGTGGCAACGGTGGTATGGCTGCTGCGTCTGGCAGCACTGCTCTGAATGTGCTGCTCTCTCCCTCCCTTCCCTTCACCCTCTTCTCATAACTACTTTATCTCGACCTGCCATCCGTAAATACCACCCTGCCCATGCCCTGCAAGACTGTCTGGTTTCGCTCGTAAAGCATACAACTTGTAGCTAACTGTAGCCGACTTCATACACCTAATAAATTCTGTATTGGGCCTTTGATTGAATAGACATTGAATAGCCCTTGATGTATAGTTGAACCCTCCACTGTAACAAATAAAAAGGAAGTGGAGAATTAACATTTTTAATGAGCAAACAAGGGCGTAATACGTGGACGTGGTGGGAAGACTTACCTACAGAGGGTAGACCTGATGGCTTGCATCTTGAAGTACGTAGACAATTAAAGGAAATAAGGAAATACCATAAAAATTTAACTAATTTCTACCTTTAAAACAAAACAACACTACATGACGTAAAAGAGAACAAGAAACAGCCTGGGAACTAGGTCCCATAACATCTCCCGAAACACAGGAGCAGCTCGGAGATACGTCATGTTCTTCCAATCTGCAGTAGAAAAGTTCCTGTGCATAACGTGCTACAGTAAGCGTTGTGACGCCAAAATTAGTTCAGTACGCCACCTGGAGATGGTGTGCAAATGCCCGAATCAGCCAACGAGTGCGCAGAAAAACAGTGGTATGCGGGATGAAGTGCCAAAGACACTGTCCAAGGGTGACTTTTTTATGTCTGCGGCCGAGCTAACCTGCAGGCTTGCATGATTTGCGCCCACACAAGGTAGCGCGTGGTGCGAGGGCTCTGCCACTGTGAGCAAGATGGCTACAGGCATGTACAGAAGTTTTGTGGGTAGTATTAAAAGGTAAATACTGGTCGCGATGGCTAAACTAGACAGTGAAACGGCATGTGTTCGCGTGCCTGGACTGGGACGCGAAAATAAATTGTAGTACAGGTAGCAGAGAAAGGCTGCATGAAAATTAATAATCGTGGTACCCTTGGTAATTTCAGTTAATAAATAAATTTCATATTAAAAATAATATAACATGTGCCAGAAAAATAAAATTAAAATAGTACACAAGTGATAAAATGCACAGCGGAATGATACAACAAACTCTCTTACTTACGGAATTATAATATAGTGGTTGTGTGCAAGAAATGAGACATTTTTAGTGTTAATGTACAGGAATGTTTTAACAGGATTTTACTGTACTTTCATATTCAGTCTGGTAAGAAAACTGAGCCGAAAGCCATAATGCAGTATAACTAGTGCAGAGTCAATACTGTTACCTGACTAAAAAACAATCCAGTATTTAAAATACCGAAACCATGAGAACTGAACTTGCCTGTAATATATTTGAGGTTTTGAGGGTGTGTAAATAGACAAAGTTGATTTTGCATACACAAAATCAAGTTTCAAGAGTATAAATTAAAATTGACTTGAAAATTATGTGATAATAGATTTTTTTACTCTCGTATTTTTTGCTGCTAGGCCTAGTTTATTTTTGTTTGTAATGTGTAGTGATAAAATTATTATATCTTTGAATACAGCAAAATTAATTATGAACAAAGAATTTTATGTTAATGAATGATGCTGTGATGTATAATTTGCCAGAATTGGTGGCTCAGGGAATGACTTGGAATACAAATTTTCTTCTCTGATCGTGCAAAATTCTAGGAACATAATTTAGCATAAATTTCATCGGTATTAAAACAGTGAAAACAATAATGGTATTATTGTTGCATCTTAAGTACAAACTTTAGATGCAAAAATGAAAACATTCAAGGTATTTAGGTTATTCAATGTTATTCACTCTTTATTGCTTCATTTTTACAACGTTGAATTATAATACAGACCCTGTTTCATAAATAAATTTCAGTCTTGGTTTTGAATTGTTAGGTACAGTATAATGGGAAACACTGGAGAGTCAAGTTAGCTAATTGGCTGCAAAATATTTTATTTGCATTTTTTTTTTGTCCACAAAATGTCTCTGATTTTACAGCTGAAATAAGTAATAAATTGTTCTGGTGACGAATATCATGTTATGAACTTCTATCATCCATTCCCCTCACATGTATTTGTGTTTTGTATAGGCCTAAACAAACCATCAAATGCAGCAAATGTGTTGATTTTCAACTACTCAATTAACAGACGTGAAAAACAGCAAAAATGTCAGTTTCCTCATTAAAATTGAGGAAACTGTGAAAAATTTTCACCAAAGGTTTGTGTCTCTATGCGTAAGAGTTTGTTTTGCTGGCGATAATATTTTTGGTTTGGGATTTTTTTTTTTTTTTAATTTTTTTTTTATTTCTGGTTCAGAACAAAAGAACTCACTATGTACTATTGTGTGCTTACAAGCGGTTCAGGATAAAATGAGCACTCGAAAAAGCCATGCTAAATTTATATTTTCTGCCAGTTCATATCATTCTGCGCTTTATAACTAAGAACGGGAAATGTCTAACCTCTGTACACGTCACTTAATGTTTACGTGTGTAAGATAGGAACTACATTCGTTAATATGCTGCCAACCATACAAGAAGTAAGGTAACTACCTATTGTAAATGTTTAATACATATGCAATAATGGCTAGTGATATATTTCAAAGGTTAAATCTTTAGTGCTCACATTATCCCTAATGACCTATATTAAACGTTACGCATTGTTTTATATATTATTTTATGTATGCAGTTGAGATTTATATTTAAGTAGTTTATGTTTCATAATGAGTTGGAAGAGTGATGTTTGGAATTATTTTTCCATTGCTACCAGCATTAAAAAAACATACTGTATGGGCAAGGTTTCTTGATACATTTGTATTCAGTACATGTCTGGGGCAGGAAAGAGTCAGTCAGTCCTCCTCTAGAATTATTTTTTGTGTAAGAAATTTTTTTTTCTGAAAAAAAAAAATTTCAAATGTAAATCTAATGTTTTTAATGTTCAGGTATTTTGAAAACAGGTTACGTTATTGACATTTCAAAACTTTAGTGGTCTTGTACATTATTCTTCCTTTTTATCGGTACCATATATTGGTTGTATCTCCAAAGTTTGGTATCTCCTCAGCTGTAAATGAAACAAAAGTTTTCATGTTTAATGGATATCCAAGTGCTCACTAGGTGACTTTAACAATGAAAATATTAAACCTGTTTATCCAGTAGCCCACAGATTTATGTATTGTGTATTTTTCATACATTTATATTAACTAACTGTACTCTTCAGTTTCATGCTATAAAATAATTCTGTTGTAGTTCTAAGTTTTCATTATGTTTAAAACTATATAAAATGTTTTGTTTTATCAGTTTCACGCAACTTCAAAAATATATTTGTTTGTTTTCCTGTGGTATGCATGATGCCATTTAAATAAATTACTGATTGTGGTTGTGTCATCTGTCGTATAGAAAACTCGGGTGTTACTTGGTTTGCAAGAAGTTCCTAGTCTATTTTTAATGTCACAAAGTTGAACATAACAGTAGTTTACACGTAGATCTGTGCAAGATTGCAGCATATACCTAGTACTGTATAAAATAAGAGATATAAATTAGTTCTCTACAGTAGTTAAACACGATTATCTTCTTGGTCTCTTAAAAATTTATTTACCCAATTTAGAAGTTCATAATGTTATTATCATTGTCAAACATTTTCTTTTTAGTAATACTACATAAACAATACAGTAGTTTTAGTACATAGTAAATGATTGGTTCTTACCTAAGCGACAGAAAATTAAATCACCCATCGTGAATATTATGAGCCATATTTTTAAAGTATTTACTCCTATTGTTTAGGAAATTACCTTACATATATATTGTTATCTAAAGTATTTTTTTATCAACATATATATGTACCTATGTTTTGTTTACTGTAACATAACAGCATAAACACCCACAGATGTGCAGAACGGATATGATTGTTGTTAGGCAGTAAAATTTGTTTAGAAATTTAATGAATTCTCAGTGGTGTACACCTTGTATTGTATGATATGAATTTTAATAGTGAATCGGACCCTACATATTTTATTATTTGTTTATTTTTAATATTTTTTCCTGATGTATTTGCTTTGTGACACCTCCAACATTTTAAACTCATGTTGTTGCACTTCTAATCCCCCATGTCTGTCCACAAACGGTGATATTTTGGTTACAAAGAAATTCAGAATTTCTTTTGGTGTATTCTGTGGTGTTTTGATGGTAAATAAACTTATTTGCGAATCAAACATTTGATATGCAAGAATGAGTCTTTCATTACTCTTCAGGGAGTACGTGAGTCTTACTGTGAATATAATACTGACAGTTCATAGGGAATTAAAATAGATAAATATTGTATAAGAAGGATACATGAGGGCAGGGTATCACGATCCTAAGGTGCATATTTCGTACTGACTGGGAGCCCATAGACATCTGCCTTATGACATGAAGTTAGGTCTTACAATGGAGAAACAGCAGAATGTGAATGTCTTGAGAAACCGGGTTCCCTTGAGAACACCTGTTGGCTAAGGGTAACTTCTGCCACGTTACCAACGTGTAAAAAATTGGTGTCCGACCCTGCCTGGAATCAAATCTGGATTGCTGTGTTGTGAAGTGAGTGCTGTAGTCATTGAACCATCCAAAATTAAGTTTATTTGCTTGCTCTGTTGTTTACTTAAACGCAGATAGAATTTAAATTTTTATGCACTTCAAACATTTGACTACCTGCAGTGTAAAAAACTCCACAGATATGTATAATTTCAGTATTATATAGGTCATCCTGATTTTATGAGACCTAAACTTTCCAAATAGTGCCTTGTATCACTGATTTCTTAAAATTAAATACTGTATTATCCTTTTTTACACTTTGTTAGAAGACTTGGACTGCTCAGGATTTTAACCTAGACCCTTGATATGCAGGTCAGAACAGTGGTAGTAATACAGTGAAACTCTCTTAAGAAGTTTCCCATTTAAGAAATTTCCTGCTTAATAAGTTAAATAATTTTACACCTTGTCTGTAAGCACTATGTAATTTAACCCCTTTAAGAAGTTTTCCTGGTGAATAAGCATTATTTTTTGCTGTCCCATCGCAACCTTCTTAACAGGGTTCTACTGTATAAGTAATATATCTGTGGAGCGCAAGAGAAGACTAACTGCAGTACTGTGTTGTCACATTGTGCAATAGGGGTGTGCGAAGCATTGATTTTTTGCTTCGAAGCGAAGCCAAATATTTTTCCTTCGAAGTCAAATATTTTATTGGGTCTTGCATTGGAGGTAATGTTAGCTGTCCTATAGTACCAATTCCACATCATTCAAATGTGGCTTTATATAGAAATGAGTTATCTGTTTTCAGGTTATTATTTAATGTTTTTGTTGTGCATAAATAGTAAAACAGAATACACGTATTATTTTGCATTGGAGAGAAAATAAATACTAAATACAATTTTTGTATTTAATTTGTACTTTATTAGGTACATTAAAACACTCAGTGCTACCAGTTGGTGTTTTGAATTTTTTAAGCATGTTTTACAACCTGGTTCTGATTTAAGAAAAAAATTGAAATATAGGTAAATACTGCTTTTTTTTTACAGTATAAAAGAGGTTTTTTTGTTTCTCGGGAGCATAAAAGTGCATAAAATGATAGTTTCTTCTCTGGAGCATAAAAGTGGTTGTTTTGTTTACTTTGAAGCTTCGCACACCTCTTTGTGCACGTAAAATGTCACCATACAACATTTTGCCACAAACATTTTAGTCTCTACTTTAGCCCAGGATTCGCGTGATGTGCTTGGTATGTGTTTTTGCTGGACGTCCTGAACAAGTATTCTGAATACAGAAAGTTATGTCCTACTCTTGTTCCAGAAAAACGTAAATTGTAAACATCTGGCAACAATTTATTTTTAGTGTGTGTAACATACGTTTAATTTGGTTTTTGCAGAAATATTACCCCGTTTATTAATAAAATATTTATTTATTTCTGTATTAAAATGTGCTCTGAATGAAAATGAATTCTATAAAGGTTGGAGAATAGATAGCACCACAGCAGCCGTACGACGTTCGAGCACAAAAAGAAACCTTTTCTTTGACAGTGTCCTTGGTGAGAAGCACACGTTGAAAATACTGTAACTCGTATAAGTGGTTGCTCAGAATTGCTTTTAATATCAATATAATGCGTAAAAATAAATTAGGTGCTGGAGAAGAAGGTAAGTAACTTAAAACTGTTTTATGTGCACAGGTTTATGTTAATATGTGGCTTTCAGCATACCTAGGAGAGTTTCACGTGGAAGATAAGTAGGTCTGTTGTAGCCTGTTCTGGCGATAGTTGTTAAAATACACATTTCTTAATCACACTTTTTTGTTTGTACTCTGCTTAAACTAGCCAAAAACTGTGTTACATCAGATCTTCACGTAACTCATGCTGCACTGGATTATTACTGTCATCACGAGAGAGATACTGTACAACTACTTGAATAAAAGGGGCAGGGGTGATTAGAACAACCAACAACAATATCCCTACAACATTTTTGACCAGATATACATAATTTTTTTAAACTGCTATATGCCTGTAAATGTAGCAGCAATCCTGTATAATTAATATACTGTACTTTATTTTGAGTGGAATATAATTATTAATTTTTAATGTGTTTTCCAACAGTCTCTCATAAATAATGTATTTTTTCTAGTATTTTTTTTGCAATTTTTCGTTAGTTTCTGAGAACGGCCTCTAAAAATCACTGCCCTTTGTTAGGCTCTCATAAAATCAGGATTCAACTGTACACTCATAGGTACAGACATGCAAAATTCCTTTATGATGTTACATAACAATAGTAATAATAAGTAGTATTATCAAAAATAATACTGTATATGTGCATTTAAGATTTAAAAATTAATGTACAAATTTACAGTTTTGTCAATGTGTATTTCCTTCAGTTACATAGCATGGTAATTGATGTAGATTGTTATATTACTACCTATTTGCCATGTAATTTTTGACTTACAATACTTCCGGGAGGGGTACGTCTAACGAAGGTAACATACTGGTATTGCAAGTATTATGCTGGGAACAGTTGTTGATGACTGGATGTACATTGAAACCTCAAGTATGTTGGGACACTGATGGATTGAAAATCCACATCCATGGAACAAACTCTGTTCTATTTTTATTTGTCTGCATTTCAAGTCCTTTCCATCAAATTTCTGCAGATATTGAAATTTTTGTCAGTACACTGAAAAACTATGGATTAAGTTGCCACTTTTTTTTTCTAATTAATAAAGGCAAACTGCTTAACTTATAACAGTTTACATAATTTGCATATGTTAATTTACTCTGGTATTTAATTTTAAGAAATGAATAATTACATAAAAATATGTATTTTATACTGTATAAATATTTTTGCTGACTGTACAAAAAAATTGTATTTGAAAAAAAAGTGGGGGGGGGGAATATAGCTTTATTTCCATCATTTTTGTTACACCATTGCAAAATTTTTCATTCAAAGCTGCTGACTTACAGATACAATATGGGAAAGGAGTCACTTAAGGATTTTGCAGTCTGATTTCTATTTCTTTAATGTGGTAGGTTTTTATGGATTAACAATTTTTTTTCTCCACTTCATTTACCTTTAAAAAAAAGAAAGGCTGTTTAAAAATGTTTATATTTCGATACAGAGTTCGCTGCAGGGTTTTCTGTACCGTACTCTAAAACATCAGGGTTGCTTTTTCGCAAGTTACCCTAGCTATACAGTGTTACAGCTGTTTATGGAATAATGTACATACTGGTGATTTGTTGAATGTTTCATTGACCAGGTACTTTCAAAAACCTAATTTCTTTCATTTAAAAATAATTTTTGTACATAATATATTCTGCATGGTTTTGATGGTAGCTGCTAGTAATTCATAAAAATCAAGTTTATTAATGTATGTGTGTTTATATATATATATATGTAAATATTCTGTAGTACGTACTTGATTCCTGGCTTCTTCACTTACTTGTGACTTTCTGCGTTTGATACACACTTTTTTGTCTTGGTACTTCTTTTCACATATTAATTATTAATTTACACATACATATATATAATGTATTTATTTCATCCTGCCTTCTGTAATACTTACGATTCTTAGTTTTTAGAGTGTTATCCGGGTACATTGTGTGTGTGTGTTTATAATCTTGAAATAAACCATATGTGGATATTTTATCTAATGAAAATATACTATGTACAATATAAAGTTTCTGAGAGTTTTTTGTACAGTTTAGGTATAATAAGGTAACCATATGTGCTTAAAATTACTGTCATTAAATTTATAGTAGGTTTTTTGTGAACTTGTGATGTTTGTTGGATGTGATTTAGAATCTAATATGATTCACGTGGTATATTTGGTTGTTGCAAAAGTAGGTAATCACTGACAGTGAATGTTGTCTATTAAGTATTGTGTATTGTCAAAGGAAATTAAAATGCAAACTGTTGTGTTGTATCTGTGTGTATGCTATTTGTATCACAATAGGAACATAAAATGCCAATGATCACTGCCATTGCAATGACAAAATTGTATTTCCTCATAGCTTAGTGAGTGACTATTAAAAAAAAATATTCTTACAATGAGTTTAGGGTTTAAGGGTGTTCAAGTAGGATGAAGTCATGATTTTATATTTTTAGTAAATAGTGTTAGATTTGTAGATGATACTGTACTTGTGAGTACAGTTCACTCATACAAACCAATTTTAGAGTGCATAGTTTTCTTATAATAGGATGTTAAAGTCAGAATTTGCACGTTACGCTGCCATGCACATACTGAAAACCAATTCACTTAAATACTTAAGGCCATGATCTTTCATTTATTTCAAACAATTGCAAATAACTAGAATATTTTTTTAACCAAATGCTTCGAAAAAATGTGAGACTGTGTACAGTCATACAATACACAATTTTGCCAGAGCATATTTTTTTTATGATGGACTGTTTGCTAGAAAAAAATTATTTTGATTCATTGAAATAGAATAATATGTGCTAATTCAGGGGCAAAAATCTAAAAATCTGTTTGGTGTATTGCAACAGAAAAATTAAGATACGAACGATGGTCAATGACAATGATATATATAAGTGTTAAAACTGCCAGAATGAAATTTTGATATATACTGTATGCATATTAATTTGCGTTAAAAAATGTATTTTCGAAACCACTGCAAAACTAAAGAGAGAGGCCTTAATGGTTAACTAACATCCCTAGAGCTACTTTATAAAACGTTTACAAACCCATATTTTGAAGTTTTTTATAAAAATTGTAAAAGTCACAAAAGCTGCAAATCCAACCTGTCTTCTTTTCTGCTCCATATTATTCTGTTTCTTCTTCTGCCCAATAGTTCATGACATGCTATTTATTGTGAATTATTTCACTTAAGTAAGTCAATTTATTTTCAGTATTTGCATGGCATCGTAGCGTGCAAATTTTGGCTTTGACACACTGGTTTGAGAAAACTAAAAGAGCTAGAATTATTTTGAAGAAGGAAACTGTACTGAAAAGTATTGTCTACAAAACTTAACAGTATTTCATAAAAATAGGATTTTATTGCTCTTGAACACCCTTAAGAGGTGAGGCATAACCAAAGCCATTTTTGGATATTAATTAAAGTATGTAATCATGGATTATTTATTTAGATTTTTTTATATATGTTATTGTAAATATTTTTATGACTTTTAATGTTGGGGAAATTGTTTTGGGGGTTAGTTTATGGCATCAAATGTTTTGGTTCACAATGTAGCGTGCATGTCTCACATGCTGAAGTTTGTGTATGTGGTCCTAGCTGGCCACAGTAACTTTGGTTTCTAACCTTTTTTTTTAAGTGGGTGACTCTAGATTTGGTTGATGTATGGAAGGGTAGATAATATATACAAGAAGTTAATGGATTTTCGTAGTAATGTGTGAATTGTCAGTTTGGACAAATAAAACATGTTAACTCATTTTTTGTAAGAAAAAATAAATTTAAAAAATTGCAAAGCCATTAATTTTACAACACAAACAGTGTAGGTGTGTTAATATTAGTTAATATTCTTCTATTATCATTTTAAAGAAAAGTTAATGTAATTAAATAATGAATGATAGTGTTTTGTAGTGGCGATACAGACTATTTATTTTGTAATTGTTACAGTAAGTAATTTTACTGTGTTAGCTTTCATATTACTCCAGTCATGTTAAAAGCAATTTGCGCAGAACCTTATGAAAAATAGTAACAAGCTATAAATTGGCAGAGTTGTTCAGATTTATGGCCCTAACTCTCACCTGTCTGCCTCGTGGAATTCCTAAGGAATGAACACTTGAAATGCTGGAGATGTGTGCGTTACAAATTGCTGTTACTGTATTTATAATTGACTTATTAAATAGAAAAGTGTAAATTTTATTGCTGTTCAAACGTAACTGTATATTGTCCAGTGGCATACAAAGTGACAAAACCTCATAACTGTATAAAAAAAAAGTAACCATTTTTCTGTTTCCTTTGTTTTACTATGGACATGTAGGTTTAACAGATATTGCAAAACCCTCAATACAGAACATAACAAACTGGGAAAATTAGAGTACTAATGCTTTTGGCTGCAGTATGTTCTCCTTCCTGTCCTGCTCAAACATTTCTTCAATGTTGTAAACAAGTTATCAAATTGTGTGCTCTTGTTACAGCATCTCTAGCGGCTCGTGTGTTGAAGGTAGGTTGTAGATTATACATCAGTGTCCTTTTCACCTAATTCGTGAACAGTTTTCTGTATTATGTAATGAATTAGAAAGATCTGTACATTACATTCCACTATTGAACAAAAGAGCAGAATAAGCAAAGGAATTTTGTCAAACAAGTTTCCGACGATGCAGTCTTCAACATACAATGTAAAACATGTAGGCGGAGATGCACAAGTACTTACAGAATCGTACTCACAGGTAGGAGAACAGAAAACAGATGAACAACAAATTTTCTGCGAAGTAGCTCATTCTAGACGTTTTGCTGGCTAAGCCAGCTTCCTCAGACATCAAATGATTACACACTACAGTATGGCAGGCGGTAAGAGGTGGTTGGTAACTTGTACACCTAGCGGTCAAGGATTGAACTAGGGTGTGGCGAGAAATTTGAAAGTTATCTCATATATTGATGCCTGGTGGTTGACTGGATTTTGCGACATATTGATGGGCTTAGTTCCCAGTGTAAGTTCTGCACTATTGTCTGAAGGTGGTAAGGCTTTCATTATTTGGTGCTGTGACAGGAATCAAAATATAGTTTGTGTGAGGCTGCCTGTGCAGCAACTGGTTTATCCTGAAGGGTTTGTTTGGAACTGGCCATTGCTTGTTTGGTATCGGCCCTGTGTCCCTTCAGCCTGTGTTTTAGTGTATTTGTGGTGAGGCCGACGTATTCAGCATCACAGTGTGTGCACTTTAGTTGGTAGATAAAGTTTTTATCACGCAGCTGTAGTTGCCTTGAATTGGGTATGTATGATTGATGAACCATTTCAAGGCAACTACAGCAGCGGGAGCGCACTGTGCTCTGGTGGATTAATGAAACACTATCTAGATCTTGGTTCTTTACGCCACCACATTCCACACTGCTAGTCCTTAGATGCTCGCTCATCAGACAGGGCGAGTGAGAGAAGGGATTTATGTGCATGCTGGCTTGGCGCTGCTCAGCATGGCCCGGGTACGGTGCGCTGCAAACTTGGCATGTCACTGCAGGCCGGCAGCTGCCCATAAGCTGTGCGCAAACGCGAGGCCACGTTGCCCTGGTATTGTGTGTATTGCTTATGCCAAATACAATATCAACCAATACCGGACAGCTTGAGCACTTTGGCGAGAATTTTGATTTTGTTTCCTTGTCAAACCACCAGAGAACAGCACCGTACTTTTAATTGATTACAGATGTACGTTGCCAACATAAAAATTCTGGAAAAAATGTTTCTATGGAGAACATATTTTCATTGCACGGAGGAAATAAAAATTAGCAGTACGATAATTACGTAAAAATTAAATAAACCATATTAGAATGAGAAATCAAAATAATTAGACAAAAATAATATCAAAATATATGTTAGTTTCACCTCATACCGCCAGGTTATTTTTCACAAGCTTATTCTAAATATTTACATAGAGCTCTCCGGTATTAGTTTCTAGGGTATTCGCGTACGCTGTACAATTCAACATAAAAGAATTTCATTCTTATATTTCTATTGTGATAAATCCTTCCAGCAGTCTATCATGTATGATAAACCCAACTTTCCCAAACCTTATTTATCGAAAAACATTCATTTCCGTCTATTACCTGCACCCCGACTTTCCAATTGTTATGTGTTTGAGAAAAAATGTGGGTGGTACGTGGGTAAATACTGTACAGTCCGCGTGCCAGTTCTGAGTCCCTGGCGGGTATGCATTTACCGTCCGATAAGATTTAAGTAATACGACGAGTCCGATAGCATGTCGACGCTCATGCTAGCCATAGAAACTTCGTATGTGAGGATGTGTTTTCTACTGTGTTACTGTAACATAAGTGACATTTAGGTTGAAAATTATGTACATGCCAGGGACTCAGAGCTAACGCGTGGACTCTAATTTTTTTATTTGCGGTGACATAATATAATGTAATGTAAAGTCTCGGTCCTACTTTTATTAGCCTGTTACTATGTAGCTTCAGCCACGCTTTGTTATAATAGTTTGAAATGTTTACCAGGAAACTAGAAAAACTACACCTATTTGGCTAGTCTGGAGCTATAGAGCTCTTCAGTACTTTTATGAACGTAATATTTGGTTTTTATATTATTTTAGTGTCCCTTACGTACACATTAAAAATGAAGGGGAAATACTTACTTTTCGACAGTAAAAAAGGCAACAGAAATATTGTCTTCTTTGTTTTTTATTTTAGTAAGTTTCCATAGCTTCACATGACACTGGATAGCACGCAGTTAAGGGGTTTTTAATTCAGCAATACATTCCACACTTTTCTTTTTAAAGCTGTATTGTAATTTTGTAGTCTACATCATTAATAAATAGGATTTATTCCCATGGTAACTTGCATGTCTCAAGCGTTTCAGGTGTTCACCCCCTGGTATTCTAGAAAGCAAATAGGGAAGAGTTGGTACTATTAGTACATGTTTTAGAGGAATGGTTTGGACAAACACGATCAC
Organism: Medauroidea extradentata; assembly: GCA_003012365.1. Lineage (NCBI taxonomy): Eukaryota > Metazoa > Arthropoda > Insecta > Phasmatodea > Phasmatidae > Medauroidea > Medauroidea extradentata. The sequence continues at coordinate 24,727 of PNEQ01057310.1, forward strand.
AGTACTGTGTTGTCCCAGTAAACCAAGAGTGAGGCAAAAAAAAAAAAACAGAAAACAAGCTGATTTTGGCTGTAGTCATATATACATAAATAAAACCAAAAAAATCCAATAAGGAATTAAGTCAAATGACAGAAAATGATACTGTGTACGAAAAATTAATGTTCAAAACAAATAATGAAGCGTAAAAACTAAGGGCCTGTATTACCACCTTTGAATAAAGCCCTGAATAAAATTTATTCCCTGGATAGCGAATAAGAGCGTATTACGACTCGCGAATAGTGCTGTTCGGGTGCCTATTCACTGAATAAGCTATTTGGTGCTCAGGCGAGCCAATAGCCTCTTATTCGGCTAATATTTATAAAATGGCATCCATTTTTTCCAACACAGAGACATGTTGAGGTTAGGATTCATGTCAAATCGAAATTTACTAATATTGATTGAAAATAATACAAATTGTTCAGGACAAAGTTAATCAACTGTACCAATTTATAACATGTTTCATAAGGTTAAAATTTAGAGAGATTGTAATGGATGACAAATATTACGACCATTACTTTAGATCAGTAGATGAAATGGTAGTTGCGTTATGCTTTGTTGGTAGGAAACTATGTAATCAATAATTGGGTAAAAAAGATAATAGAAATAAGAATAGTTATTTTTTATTAATAAAACATTTTCTTCTTTAAGTGTAGTAATACTTAAGTTATATGTATATACCATATGGACAGTGGTATTCTAGACTTAAACGTTTTTTGTCGCACTTACAGAATTTTATGCAATTAATTAGACTTAATATATGTACATAGCTTGTATGTATTAAGCGTGCTGTCTACCACAGAGCCTTGGCAGAAACAAGAATATATATTTACTTATTAAATTATATCATGTCATGCTGAGTACCTTTTGAACCTACGTATGTATATGCAGCCACAGACTTTTTTTATTCTTCTCAGAGCTGCTTTTATTGCTGGGATGTTTTAGGTTGGATTTTCAGTGCTTTGAAAACTGTGAGCAAGTACATATTTTCATGCTCAATAGACACTCCAAAAACACCTAGCCTACTTTAATTTTTTACTCATTTTATTGATGCAACAGTATATTACTAGTGTCAGTATAAGTAGAAAATGGCTATGTGGTTAAGGGCTTGGGCCCCAGTTTCTATATTTTTTACTATAATTATTTTTTAAAGCAGAAATGGGTGCCAATATCGTAAAATCTGTTTGTAACTTTGCTATAACTGGTTTTAACTACATACTCTGGTTTTGTCTTGACAAAATACAGCATTAAGATAGCTAACTTCTTAATTAACTAGATTTCTATTTAATTAATAAATTATCTTAAATACGTATGATATTTGTCTAGAAAATTTACATTATATAGTAAAACCAATTAATAACAAAGTTACGGAGCAATTTTGTTATTGGCTCTTGTTTGGGTTTAGGAAAATAATTCTCCCGAATGCCGAGACTCTCGGGCCCATGCCATTAAAGGTGACTCGAAATATATTTTAACACATGTAGGTATGTACATACATCCCTATTCTTTCTCTGGCCGGGTTTCGAGGGTAGGCCGTGCTCTTAACAAGATGTTTCTGTGATGATGTATTGTTCTTTACTACATTTTTTAGTATATTAAGAGAGAAATTTTGTGATGTTTTTTTTTTTTTTATAAGTGTTACGTTGGACTACATTCAACCAAAGTAATAGTGACTAGTCATTCTTAATGTCTGTGTGGGCCATTTTATTATAGCTGATATATTTAAAACAAATGCACATTTACGCTCAGCAGGGCTTAAGATTTAAGTGGTGCAAGTCATGTAGGGAAAAAATAATAATATCTGCATTGTAAATTTATTTGAGCTTCATGTAATAGTGAGTTTTCAGAATTTTTAAAAAAGGTTTCAGCAGGTAGTATTTAATTTCCAAATGCTTATGTGACTTGCTATTAAAACAGCAATGTGATGAAGGTATTTATGTGTGTAGTACTGAATCAAACAAAGTGAAGATCGCACAAGCTGACAAGAAGCAGTGTGCCCAAAATTTGTTGATTCTGTTGTTCACTTCTACCTTTATGCATTGTTTTTGTCTGGCTTTTTATGTGGACGTACGTATAAATACAGTAACAGAATCCCTTTGGGGTATTCATTTGCAAACATATTTTTTTTTTTTGTTGGTAATCCACACACACGTATACATTTTCAGTTTTGTTGGTTGGGTAATTATTGTTACGTACATAACATAAGCATTTCTAAACATTGCAGAAAACATTACTAAATATGATATCTAATGAATTCATTAAAAAGTAATGTGCCATTGGTCATCAATGTTTTAGAGGTGTAGAATGCTTTACCATATTAATAAATTCACCATGTTGGTGGCCTCGTAGTTTTAGATCAGTGAAGATACTGACATGTATGTGCTTGCCTTAAGTTACTGTTCAGTGCTACATAGTTTCTCTGCTAGCGAAAGAGGCCTAATGGGTGATATATCTAAATATGTTGTTTAAAGTCTTCCGTACTCTAATAGCCATTGAGGCGCTGTATGTAATTTTCTGTAACATAGAAAGTCATGTGTACTGGTATTTTCTTTAATTACGGCTGATGCTATTGCTGATTTCAACACTGCCATAAAGTGCTTACTTTTGTCAGTATGTAATTTAACTACAGAAACTTGTTGACGTTAATAAAACATTAATTTCAAAAAATGTGTTGTCTGTAGCCTTTCAGAAACCTAGCCTGTTTATGTGTTCCATTTTCATGATTTGCATTGTTCCCAATAAATTAAAAAAGTGAAGTGATAGGTGCATTTCTGCAAAATATTTAGCTGGCATTCTAACTAAGTATATTGTGATTATTATTTCAAATTTTACAGTTATTTAACAGAAGTTAGGCAAATTTATGAAATAGGCTGCTAAGTTTCAAATTAACATGTACGTCTTATTAAGAAAGTAAAACAGGCATGATTACTCACTATGGTAGCAAGTACTTTTGAACATAAAAACTAACGAATAAAGAATAACAGCATATTTTTCCCATGCAGGAACAGGAATGCAATATTTTGCTGCTTGCACAACTTCCTCGGGCATGCCCCACCGTTGGTTTATTCTTAAGTTGAAATTTAAGTTAGTTAGGATCTCCATCTTGCATTGAGGGCCCCACCTGTCATCCACTTCGAATGTGTTATACCTACATTACTACATTGCACACTTTTTTACAGAAATATTCTACATTTTCCCATCATTACAATTACTTTAAAAAAACGTACTTCAGATAAGTTAAAAATGTTACAGTTCAAAGACATTACTCACATTGGAAACACTATTTCTATGGTCACCAACACATGTAAAAACTGTCTTCAGTCTTGTAATTTCATTCATAGCTCCCAGTGTTTGTAGGAATATCTATGCAGCCGCAAGCCAGAACATAAGCTTTCATAACAGTTGCAGTGTGGTTAAATTGGCCCAACAATTAAAAGACTATGAACTGTTTATATATGTGTAGTAAAGGCAATAAAATATGTTCATTTTTCCATTAACCTTGCACAGGTACGTAACATTTCATTATTTTTAATGCCCCTGCCCCATCTCCATTTACTTGTTTTTGCTTTTATAACATACTGTATTTGTGAAAATACCTTGAATGATGAGGAAAGTTATGATTGGTGTTTTATTAACTACTCTATTGAATAGCTTTATTTAGTTGGTTCACAAATGCAAGCATCTATATATAAATGATCAGTTTAAGTTAACATGCCATTGCAGTTAAAATTATTTCATGATGTATGCAGCTAATTACATTACACATTTGACAAAATCTAAATGTGCTCAAGAGGTATGTTCTAATTAAGGTACAGATTTGAAAATAATGTTGACCTTATTTTTGTTTTAAATTAATATAAATACTTTACATACAACATAAGCAGTAGTGTAACAGTTTAATTTCAAATAATAAAAAGAAATGTACATGTAAACAGTTTCATGTAAGGGATATGATAATAATTTTCTATAACCTAGAACTGATTAAATGTTTTGATAGCATTTTTCTTAATTGGCAATTGTTTTAAAATGTGTATTCTGAGAGGATATTTTGTAAGGGAGTATATCGTGCATATTTTTGTAAAATAAAAATTTCTTGAACTTTTTTTACACTTTTCTTTGTTTTCTTTTAATCTTATGCCATCATTGTATAGGCCAATCATGGTAAAGTATATCTAAAAATTGCAATGTCCTTTAGTTAAAGGACACAGTGCTTAAATTTATTATATGCAGCGTGAAAATACTAACTGGCTGAAAATAGACCTAAGAAAGAGTGTCTTACATGCTGACTTTATCGTGAATGGCTTATAGTATGTCAGGAAAATATGTACAGTAATTATGTTATGAACAAGCGCACCATTAAATTAACAATCACACATTGATCAAGGGTGGTCATTTCAATTTTCAGCATGTTGGTGAATACTCATATCATTGGTTTCCTACAGTCATCAGTTATTAACGGCAATCTTCGAATTTTCTTTCTCATAAGTCATGTGTTATAATTACTGCTAATATCACTAGGTATATCTCCAGTATCAACATAGACTCAACTAAGCAAACTATATATCCATTTTTTTGAGAACCACTGCTGATAAGTTTTATTTTCCTAAGTGTTTTGGGAACTAAAAGAGTTGTTAAGTGATTCTGCATGCTGAGTTGTTACAGACAGATTAATATACGTAACCATGTGTGAAAATACTTTTTTTAAACAGTAAATAAAATGTTTCACGCAAAAATCTGTACACTGGCGATAAGTAAAATGTAAAGGTACAGTACCATTTTATCAAATTATATTTAAATATAATGGTTTGAATTATGACTGACATACTTTTTACCACTTAATCTCTTGGAAAAATGGGACGACTTACAGATTTATGTCATTTGTTTCTTAATGAATACAGGCTGCTACTGTATAAGTTTATAAATAGCAATGTTTTTATGCAACCAGAAGACTGCAAATTTAAAAATGTTATAATTTTTATTATAGTAAATAATGTAATACATGTTTTATTCTCAATGATAAAATTAGCTCATAGTGGTTACTAAGAATTTTAAACTGTTTTTCACTCTTTTGTCAATACATTTGGCCAGGGTGGCAAATAAGAACAACTTGTGTAATTTCTCTATGATATTTGTCATCTACAGTACTCGGTTCGGGTTACTAATATTACATGCCACCATTATATTGTTATGTGGTATGTCCATAATGTATTTACTGTTGATATGCCTTTGTAGTGTGATGCTAAACTAAAATTTATAAATATTTTTATCAACTTATAAAATTTTTATATGAAAAGGTGATTATATTATTCCTGAGTCGTTTTCAATTTGTATAAGTTAAAACCTTTAAATTTCACTATGCGCGTATTACTAACCATGTATAATTACAAAACTTGAAACTAATGTTCAGTAGAGATTCGATACCAGGAATAATTTTAAATGTCTAGAATAATTTTTTACAGCTAAAGTGTGCAAGTAAAATTTTAAAATCAGTTAAATAATGTTTACAATATTGATGTTTTGCTGTATGTATTACATCCACTGTATGCATCAAAAATTAACACTTAGTAGTAGCATTACATCAAAGTTTATACCTGTGCTTTATTCTAAAAATGTTTAGCATATTTTCTGTCTTTCTACTATGGTATGTTTATTTACAATAAAATTTTAAGGCCATGGTTTTATTTATGACTCCAAATATTATTTTGGTTCACAATTTCAGGTTTTAATTTTCAAATTTCTTAAAAAGCATTGATTTGTTGAACTACAACTAAAGTTGTCAACATTCCAGATAACTACTAAATTGGTTAACATGATTTTTTATGTATTGAATGTGACAATGTTCACTGATTTTTTTTTTTTTTTTTTTTTTTTTTTTTTTTTTTTTTTTTTTTTTTTTTTTTTTTTTTTTTTTTTTTTTTTTTTTTTTTTTTTTTTTTTTTTTTTTT
>PNEQ01057314.1:0-43263 GCA_003012365.1 Medauroidea extradentata
TCAACCTTACAGCTCCGTAGTTTTTCAGCTTCTAAAACGTGGGTGGTGGGTGCCCTTAATGCGGTTGACAACGTGTCCACACTATATATACTTGGCCTCTTGATCTTTTAAATATTATGATAAAGTTCTTATACGGACTCCCGCCGGTAGTGGTAGACTCGTGTATGGTCTCACAATCATTTACATCAACACAAACAACGTTCGTCTCATGACTTTCATTCATGACGATATGAACGTCAAGGAAAATAGTTGTAACTTTCAATAAAAATTATGCTATAAGTTAGTGGTACAACGCTGAATTAAACCGAACGTAGCTCATTACACGCGACACGATGCGAGGACAAAGATGAAACTGAAGCATGAGACCGCGAACACGTGGACTGGACTGGACCCACCTTACTTCGATTAGGAAAAATGTGTGGGATACCTTCTTGGCGTCAGTTCCCAGGCCCCAGCCCACGCGTGTGATGAAAGCGAACAGAGGTAAATAAAGTAATATGAAGACGTATAGCGAGCCCTATCCTGTCACATGCATATGCACAGAAAGACAATACCCCACGACACATGTCGATTTCGACATATACGTCGGCCTCGACATGTGCGTCGACCTCGACACATATGTCGACCCTCGACACATATGTCGACCCTCGACACATGTGTCGACCTCGATACGTGTCGACCCCGACACATGTCGACTTCGACGCGTATCGACATCGACATATCGAAAATATTATCAGATAAATGTCGAAACATCGACATGTGTTACATGTCGATGTCGACTTCGACATGTCGACATATCGCACACCCCTATACACAATGCTATTTGAGGATTGCCGTGGTGACTCTAAAAGCACATGGAAAAACATCAATCTAGTACTAGGTAAGGAAAAACGAACCACCTCGAAAACTGAGAAAATTACCAATTGCAACAACTTGCTGGTTTCTGATCCGACCCTCTTTGCCAATACCCTCTGTGACCACTTCTCAAACGTTGCCTCTAGGCTAAATGCTACCGTTACTTCCCATCCCTTAGATAACATAAGACATTTCAACACCCTTGAACCTAATCTCAACTCAATGTTCCTAACTCCTACTGATGAGTCCGAGGTTTCAGCTTTGATTTAGAGCCTAAAAAATAATGCCAGTCCAGGATATGATAATATTAACGTACAAGCTATAAAGTTTTGAGCTGATGTTCTAGTTCCTGGAATCTCTAATTTAGCCAGTGCCGTGTTCTCTACCGGAATTTAACCTAGTAACCAAAAAACTGCCAAAATATTTTCCATCCCCAAAGGAGGCTTAAAAACTGACCCTAGCAACTATCGTCCTATCTCGGTCCTGCCCATCTTTAACAAAATTTTTGAAAAATTAATTCACTGCAGACTGTCAAAATTTCTAGAAATAAACTCGATCTTATACAACCACTAACCAAAATGTATGGTTTCAGACCCTCCCACAATTAAAGTCAGGCCTCACTCCATTTGGTAAACAAAATTCAGAATTCCATGGACTCAGGAGGATACAGAGTTGTATTATCAATTGATTTGTGTAAAGCCGTCGATATGGTGGACCATGACATCTTATTCTCAAAATCAGATCTGTATGGTATAAGAGGAATTCCTCTCCGACTTATCAAAAGCTACCTTAACAACAGAACACAGTTTGTTACAGTTGATGGCTCTCATAGCTCATGCCAAAAAGTAGTGAAAGGTGTCCCGCGAGGAAGTATTCTTGGGCCCCAACTCTTCCTGGTCTATATCAACGACATAGGAAAATTGAAACTGAATGGAGAACTACAGTTATATGCTGATGACGCGATCATTTTTACAAACATTGTGGAAATGTTGACAATGCCTTCAAGTGCATACAGCATGACCTTAATATAATTACAGAATACTTTAGACTAAATAAATTAATGTTTAATAAAAAAAATCCTACATCATATTTCAAAGCCACAAACATCCCTACACCCCATCTTTCACCCCAAGTGTTCAATACACCAACATCTCAGAAGTTAGAAACCTAAAATACCTTGGCCTTATCCTAGATAAACACCTTTGTTGGAACGATCATATTAATTCGGTTTTAAAGAAAACTCTTCCTGCCATGGGTGCCATCAGACGACTACAAGAACATGGAGTCCCTATGAGAATCAAGCTTCTCCTGTACTATACTTTAGTCCTCTCTTACCTTTAGTACTTAAACTCAGTCTGGGGATCTGCCAAACAGAATACAGTCAGACCTCTGCAGATAATTCAAAACAAGGTCTTAAAGATGGTCTTCAATCTACCTAAATCTTACCACACTCTAGACCTTTATTCTAACCATAATGTCCTTCCCATCAAAGGTCTCTATATTCTCAATAATCTAGTGCACGTTCATCAATATGTTATCGAGAACAAAATAAAAATTCAACCATCCCGTCCTCACTTTCTCAGAACTGCTGGAAACTTATACCTAAAACATGTCAAGACCAATATTATGGCCTCTCCTCCTACACCTATTCTGTGTACAAAAATACAACAATTTGCCTGCTGAACTGAAAAGTATTAGATGCACTTGGAAATTTAGAAAAGTCTGAAAACCTACATACTCAACTCCATCACAAACTGGGGTACTATTTTTACTGAACAGCTTGCTTAGATTCCTTCATCTTATCTTTTAACCTCCTACTCGCTGTATGCTAACAACTAACGAAACCTTTAATATTACCTCCTACTTAGCCTACATTTTGCTGTGTGTAATCCATTATGACTGTGGCTATATAACTGTATTAGCCTATGCTGCCCCAACTTATGTAACTGTGCTCAAGACCTATTTTAAGCTCTTATTCCTTTGTACAGTGCCTACGTTTACGCTGTTTTTTGTTACCACTCATGTATTTGTGCTTATGCTTGGGCCGCTATTCACCCTAACCTATGTTCACCAGTGTAACCCTATTAACTCTCTTTCCCTTGTTGTCGTTGCATCCTCACCACATACATGCTTATCATCTAGGTACCAATAATTCCCACTCAAATATGTTTGTTTACTACACCTATTTGACGGTGTGACTACCTACTCTCCAAAATATTAATGTTTTAACATATAGAACTAATCAACCACCATTGATAGTGACTAATCTCTGCGATTGTGTACATGTATTGTAATTGTCTTTTTGCCACTGCTGTAAATTTTGTTTGTTACATATGTATTCATCTTTGTCCCTCGTATCGTCTGTCTCCAAGTGTACTCCTGTATATAATTTATCAACCAAGAGCAATTCTACTCAAGGTGATTTATTTTCCTAATGTATACCAAATTTGTAATTTTTTAATAATAAAAGTAAATAAATAAAAAATAAAAACATTTTCCAACGTAAATATTGCATGTGACTATGTACCCAAAAAACGGTGACTTTTATTGCCAACATACAAAATATCAAACTAGAAACAAATAGTTATTTAGAAAAGTTAACTTTCTGGACACGTCCATAAGGTGGACTCACTCGAACATAGACGATAGTTATTCCACATTTAACACAACAATGTACATTTTACACTGGTAGTACGATAACATGACTAATAATCTTAATGAATGTGTCGAAATCTCGAATCCCGTTAGTAGCCATTGTACCTAAACTTAATTCCTTAACTCCAACGTGAAGTATATAATAAATCCACTGAAGATCCGTAAAGTTAACGCATAGTTAAATTAGCAGTCTCCATGTTAATTTCATTGTGAATCTGCTTTTAAAATGACAAATAATAGAAAACGTTGTGTTTAACTTATAATTTTTTTTGTAATCTATTAGGTTTTTTTATTTAGTTTTAACACAATGAAAATAATATTAAGAGAAACTCATTCGAAATATCTCCCGTGCTATGAATGTTATTTTGTAGGCTTCTAAAAGCGTCAAAAATACGTCTTTCAAACTACTATATTTCAGAACGAAATATATGAATATGAACGAAATTACGATTGAGGCCTTCATTAAATTTTGCATCGGAGACATATTTTAAATAGCTATAATGATAGAATCACCGCTTGAATTCCAATTTTAAAAAAAATTTAGATATGACCAAAACTCTACTCGACGGTTCAGTGCGTTGCGCATAGTCGATAGAACACTTAATTAATTAATGTCACCCTTATCGTACCTTCGTTTTCGGTATTTAGTAACGGGAATCTCCAGGTGGGCGTCTTTGAATAAATAAGCACATTATTTTCAGTAGTGTTGTAAATTACGGTTTAAATATGACCACACATGTATACTGATGTGCGAATATAATCAGCAGGAAAAGTGTCGACGAAACCCGTCGATCATGCGTCGGCTGTAAGCACATGCCTTATATGTTTCCACTTTGCACAAAATAAACTCATTAAATATTTTAATACGGACAGTTGTAGTAGGTATTTTTTACATTTATATTACTGTATATATGATTACTTAAAGTTTTAAACTAGTCTAAATGTAACAAACTACGTTTCAAACGAAAAAAATGTTTAATGTGTTTGTTGTACCCGTTATTAGTAGGGACAGGAAAATTTCGCGAATTCAATGACCTGCATGTTAGAATCAAATATCCTACTTATGCTCAAGCCCTGACCATTTGTCTATTAGCTCCTACTCACTCGAACAACAGACAAAGAACAAATAGACGGAGCTTGTGTACAATGGAGTCCCGCATGCTGGTCATTGAATTCGTGAAATGTTCCTGTCCCTAGTTATAAATAATCACCACTCATCGTCGCCTTAATTTGTTTATTACCACGCAACAAATGGTGATTAAGAGACAGACAAAATTCGCGTTATAAATTTGGAGTCAGACTAGACTTCTCTGACTTGTACATATCTGAGCATGACCCTTGACATTATTTGTCACTGGCCCTTATGTGTAGTTAATTGCTTTATATGCGATTGGGTTCTCTATAATCGAAGTTTATTAATTGTTGGCCAAATGTGTATCCCACTGCTAGCGACTACATTGTAGAACAATAGAAGACGTTGAGTGAACGAACAATGGCTTGCAGTCTAGCTTACCGTCAGAAAATTACACGAAGATTGCAGGTTTGTAGGCGTGACTAATTTGATAACCATTCGGAGATAAAAGTTAGGAATATGTTTCGCGAGTTAGTCTCAGTCGCTGATTTTATAGTGCTTCAGAAGTACTAAGATTTCCATGTTTTGGCTCGTCTCACATTAGCCCCAACTCTCCAATGGGCGTCACAGTCTACTGGCCAGTTGTATGTCTCTGTTACATCACAGTAGTTGTAAACAACTGAATCTTAGCTAGAGGTTGTCTTGTAATAAACTAGCTTCAATACACACATGTCGCCTAATCGCATATTTGGCATGACGTAAATAAATCAAGACTACTTGAAGTACAAGGTGACATTTGCTTGTAGGATGACAGTAATGTATATTTCAATTGTACATGTTAAAAAAAAATTCATTGAGCGACAGTGCCAAGTTATCTATCGCTTAAATGTTTAAGACCTTATATATATGTGTGTGTGTTGGTGTGTGGGTGCGGGTATATAGGGTGTAGTTTGTGTGTGTGTTTGTGTGCAGGGGTTGAGGTGGACGTGTGTGGTATGGGGGATTGTTTTGGGGGTGTGTGTGGGTGTTTGAGGGTATGTGTAGTGTGTGTATGTGGTGTGTGTGGTATGTGTAGGTTGAGTGGATTGGATGTGGTAGGTGTCGTGTGGGTGTGTGGTTATGTAGTGTGTGTGGTTATGTGGAGCTTGAATGTGAGGGGAGGTATGTGGTGTGTAGGTTGTGTGGTTATGTGGATTAAGTGTGTGTGTGGGAGGGGGGTTGTGTGTCGGGGAGTGTGGTTATGTGGGTGTGTGTGTGTGGGTTGTATATGGTGTGTGTAGGGTGTCTGTAGTGTGTGTAGTACGTGGAGTGTAGGTTCGTTGGGGGTGTGGTGTGAGTGTGTGTGTATGTACAGAGCATGTTGGTTTCTGTTTGGTGAGTTGCATTGGTGTGTGTATGAATTTGCGCGTGTGTTTATAGCGAGCGTATTTTGTTGTATTTGGTTGTTTCATACAAGAATAGACAACTGCATGTAGGTAGGTCAGACAGTAGATAGGTACTTGCGGTTTTAGTATCGGCATCGTCAGGAATGCATCTTGTACTTAAGCAAACAGGTGAACAAGAATTCAATTAGCCATGCCAAGTTCATGTGATTGATGCAAGCATTGTGGAATAAAAATGCTAATAAAAATATAATGTGTGTATGAATCAGTAGCGGCCGGTGAAGTCAGATAATGTATGTTCACGCATTGTCTCGAAAAATAATTAAGAAAGAAATTATTTCAATAAAAACAGTCACAAATTGATCTTACACACTACATTTCGTGTTGTTTTACTAAACATTTCATGCTACAGAACGTAGGTTAAAATTTCATTACTAGCACTGAAAGTTGTTTCATTTCCCATTATTTAATTTCCAGGCAAATTTCAATATGAATCATAAATAAGCAGTAAGCACGTCTAATGATATATCTAATTTAAATTTAATTATAAGGTTATCTTTTTCGGCAATTCAATGATAGTTAATATTTTCTTTAATCGTAACGTCCGACGTTAAAATGTTATTTTCTAGTAAGGATATTGGATAATAGTTCATATCTTGGATGTAATATGTAAAAATAGTGTTTGCGCAAATAAACTTTGGTTACCTGCATTCTGTAGCCTACTATTGACATTTGTTTTACATTTAAAACCACTGAGCGTCTCCTCACCAGTTTTGTTCGAGGCTCGTGTCACAATTTTGCTCAGAATGTTAGTTTCGCCTGGTATTAGATAAAGCATAACTGCTGGCCTATAGCGAGGTGTTTTATAGTTGCGGGGATGTAACACTTGCTGCACCAAGAGGTGAAAGAAGGAACAGTTTCCGCGATCAAGAGGCATGAGCCAACGAGCTATATAGTTAACATAGAGGGGCGGAAACGCTTCCAAAGTGAAGCCCAATTGAACTGCTGTTTTGACCCCAGAAAACATGGTGATCAGCAGTGTGGCCAACATAATGTCAAAAATCTGTCATTATGTTCGCATAAAACCCGTTACATTTTAAGTCCACTTTATTCCCGCTAAACACAGAAAAAAATGCCAATAATTATTGTAATATATTATACTGTAATAAAGTTTAAATTAGCATAATCGCTCTCGTCTCTAGACCGGAAATAAGAGTCCACCATTTTATCTAGAGTTAAAATACCACGTTCAAAAGGGCTTCACCTCGGAGCCTTGGAGATTGCCGTTTCCGCCCCTCTGTGTTTACTATATAGCTCGTTGGCATGAGCACAGTAGGCCTGTGCACTTCTTCATTCTTAAAACTCCCATAAGAGGCGACGTAGTTTTGCCGTGCGCATGCGCAGAAAGACCGGGACAAGAGCACAGCTCTGTTGTGCACATTGCAGCGTTGCAATATTGCAGCTTTACAGGATAAAAACTCCGTGCATTTGTGATCGGTTATACGAACATTTCAAACTGTACTGGCGCTACAAAACACACAAGAATGTTTCAAATATTTTACAATATTGCTTCAGAGAAAATTGGGTGTGCACGTGCACTTGTGCACTTTTATGCCGGCCGCTACTGGTATGAAAGTAGTAGGAATCTAGCCTGGATCCTTTTACGTGTGTGTGGTTGAGTAGACACGTGATTGCTATATCGTGGTGAGCGCTATTTTCGAGGTATGCGCTGACTTAAATGTTTGTGGTAGCGTGCATGTCATATACTGCATGGTATGTGGTATGCTTGAAGGATGAAATAGCTAATGCATCTGTATGCATGTTAGGGAAAGTATATAAAGCACCGCTATCGTGATTCTTAAACAGCTAGATTGGTGATAGGGAGGAAGAGCTGTGGGTAAGTTAAGGAAGCAATTATACTATAAGGTCTACCCAGCGACACGTGCCTATTTTCTATCGCTCCTATATGCAAGGAGTTAATGGTATGCGATTTGTTGCCGACATATTGCTGGAGGGCTTTTATCTGTGAGACTGTTATTTCATATGTGAAATGTCTGTTCCGAAGTATTCTCTAGACCTCTCGGTTATATTATTTACGGTTTAGGTAGTTGGTTTTAAGGTATATTTGGTGTAAAAATGCTATTTTAGCCATGATGTTGGGTATAATAATAGTACGTTCCAGTGCTTATAATGGTTTTTACATGACAGGTGTCGTTTCGCGGTGCTCTTCGAGAGTACATATGTTTATACGTCAGTGGTTTTAGGGTTGAGGAGTGTTACGAGGGGAGGAGTCCAATGGTTAGTTTTGAACCATGCCTCGATACATGTATGTGTCAGCTCGGTGAGAAGGGGTACCAGATGGCATCATTGAATGGTGACTCACCTGTAGAGGAGAGATCATGCGCTGGCCATGTGATGGACATGTGGTGAGCATGTATGTACCTACTCGTGGAGAGATTTGAAGGGAAAAGTTTAATTGTAATGATGTGGGAGGGAAGATGATGGCGCCTCTCAGTGACTTAATGGATACATGTATAAATGGTGGTGTAGGATGCTAGTGTGTTAATGACGTTTCTATATGTATAATGTGTTGGTTGTTTTAATGGAATCGGTTTTAAGATAGCAGTATTCATGTAAGTAAATAATTACCACATAAATCATAGTCGAGGTAAAGTGGTAGATGATGCTAGTTCGTTAATGGAGCTTGTCTGGGTAAGATGAGTTGGCATTTTACTGAATTAAATAGTTTTTATGAATATTAGGGTACGCCTGGAAGTGTAAGATCGCCAAAGTATTGGGAAGAGTAGGAGAAAAGCTCTGTTTTTAATTTGAATAATGTTAGAAAATTAACTGAATGGTTAGGATAAGAGTCCGTTTAAGTTATTACGGCAGTGGCGGGACAAATGAGTTCCATGGAGCTCGTCCTTGTATGACGTAATTGTTAGATAATTATTTTATTTATGTTATTATAAAAGAGTTTTTCTTAGAGAGATATAGGTAGGATCTGGTTGGTAGTTAAGTAAATCACTGTTTGGAAGACTCAGAGAAACGTTTTTTTTTTATTTTAATGAATTTATAGGGGATCACTTGGATTAAGCTGGGTTAGGGCTGGTTAGATTGGAGGTATGAAGAGATGTGGGAGAAAGTGCGTTCGCGTGAAAGATGTTGAACGTCGCCTACAGAGTTGCG
The DNA here is from genome assembly GCA_003012365.1 of Medauroidea extradentata. Lineage (NCBI taxonomy): Eukaryota > Metazoa > Arthropoda > Insecta > Phasmatodea > Phasmatidae > Medauroidea > Medauroidea extradentata. The sequence continues at coordinate 9,154 of PNEQ01057314.1, forward strand.
CCATGTTGCGACACCGATATGATGTTACGTCTCAGTAATGTGACGACACATGTAATGAGTAGGCGAGGGGGAAGTACAAAGACATACTGGGCACGTGTAAGTGTGCTGACTCGGCGAGAAGGTTGTGCAGGATGACATCACTTTACTGAGGCGAGAATTGACACGTGATGAGCATTTGATTACCATGCATGCGCTGACTTAGGAAAAAGGGAAAATACTAAAGGCTTGTGATGATGAGGGGACAGGGAGGCATATGCTAGTAACTTAATGCACGAGTACGACTGGTACAAAGGAAGCCTGTCCAGGCATATAGTGTGGGGTTACTATTTATTTCAATTTTATAAGTTTTATTCTTAATGCGGTATGAGTAGGATTATGAAGGAATTCTAAATCGAAAGGATTTCGGACGACTCGGAGAAAACAGCTATAGTTTATTTATTGTGAACGTGCTGGTATAGCAAAGACAGGTGTCGGGTTAAGCTATTAGCATGGGGAAGGGTGGTGAGTCCATCCAGGTGTGATATTGTTATTTGCTTAGTTTAATTTTAGTAAAAAATATTTTTACATTATGAGATGTGTCGGGTGTGTTTGAAATGCAAAATCGAGAAACTTTCTAAAGACTCTGAGAAAATACCCATTGTATATTTTAGTGGATTTATTTGAAATCGTTCAGGGTTAGCTAGGATATGAGTTGGGTTTTAGTTATTAGCTTGGGGAAGGGTTGTGGAGCCTGATGAGTTGTGATATATTATTTGTTTAATTTAATTTTCCTAAAAAATGTTTTTACACTATGAGATGTGAGTGGGGTGTGTTTGGAATGCAAAACCGAAAACTTTTTGGGAAGACTCGGAGGAAACAACTATAGTTTATTTTCTCAGATTTCTTGAATATCGTTTGGCGATAGCTAGAATAGGAGTCTGGCTTAAGTTAATAGCATGGGGAAGGGTGGTTAGCCTGTCCAGGTGTGATACTGTAAATTCCTAAAAAATAATTTTACTAAAAAATTATTTTATTTAATGAGATGTGAGAGAGGTGTATTTGGAATGCTAATTCGAAAAATATTGGCAAGACTCGGATAAATCTCATATATTTATTAGATTCCTTTAATATCGTTCGGTGATAGCTAGGATAGGTGTCTGGCTTAAGTTATTAGTGTGGGGAAGGGTGGGGAACCTGTTAAGGTGTGATATAGTAATTTCCTTAAATTAATTACACTAAAAATGGTTTTACTTTATGAAATGTGAGTGAGGTGTGTTTGGAATGCAAAATCGAAAATTTTTCGGAGGACTCGGAGAAAACCCATGTAGTTTATTTGATTGTATTTATTTGAAATTGTTTGTAGATAACTGAGATAGGAGTTAGTTTTATGTTACTAGCGCGAGGAAAATAGGGGGATCCCTACATGTGTGATATAGTTATTTACTTAAATTAATTCTACAAAATAAATATTTTTTACGTTGTGATGTGCAAGTGAGGTTAGGTTGGAATGCGAAATCGAAAAGTTTTCGGAAAACTCGGAGAAAACCCTTGTAGTTTATTTGAATTAATTTATTGGGATTCGTTCTGGTACAGCTAGGGGATGTGGTGGGGGAGCTCGCCTAGGTGTGGTATAGTTATTTACTTAAATTAAATTTACTTAATAATATTTTTACAATATGAGATGTGAGTAGGGTGTGTTTGGATTGCGAAATCAAAAAAATTTCTGAAGACTCACAGAAATCCTCACTATTTCATTTTATTGGATTTTATGGTAAATGTTCGGGGATAGCTAAGACAGAAGTCGGGTTAAAGTAATTAGCAAGTGGAGGGGTGGGGAACCTCATTCAGTTGTAATAAAGTTATTTACCTGAGTTATTTTACTGGGAAGATATTTCTACATTTGGAAGTATGAGTGGGGGTTGGTAGGAATGCGAATTAGAAGACTTGGAGGAAACCCCTTCAAGAAGGTTGCTTACGTTAAAGTAAAACAGTTGACGACAGGTACCGCGGACAATATGGACGCCAGAAATACGATGGCGGGCATAAATTTTAATGAATTTAAAATTTGGAATTTTTTAACTTTTTAATGTTTTGAAATTTTAAGATTTTCGAATTTTGAAATTTTGAAAGTGACATCACCCAATATGGTGGCGATGACGTCATCCAAGATGGCACCGGTGAAGTCATCAGTGGCTCCGGCACTCCGATCCTAGACCCCATTATCCGAGAACATATTAAAATATACAACTGCCCAATACTTGAATAAATTTGTTAACGAAACATTAATGTAGATAATACACTTTGTACTTTGATTAAAACAGTTACGTTTTGCGATGTACTGTTTCAGACTGAGATGTAGTTAGTCTTGCAGCAGTAAATTGTTTACTGATGTGTGTGTCAACCATGCTGGCCAAAATGCTTTCCTTTACACTCAGCCGGCCTCTTCCGACGGCGTGCTTTGATATCTTACCTGCACTTTCAATCTCGTGCAAACGACTATTAATTGTTATTAATGTTTGTGCGTTTGCTACATATCCACTTCATTTAGTAGCTGCATTGCACAACAATTCTCCATACGTTTAAAGTATGTTACTGAATTCCTCGCTACTCCACTCCAACAAATCTATTGTGCGTCATTACTAATGTTTGTACGTAGGTGTTCTAGATTAGTAACAAGTCTGATGTAGCGCTGTACTAGCATTCACCATAGCTGACTGTACACCAATAATTAGTGATCCGAATGATCTATCGGACGTTTATGTATATTACAATAGGTGGTACACTGCTAATTGTTTTGTGAAATTATTGAAATGCCTTTACCAATACAAACATACTGTAACTTTTACTGCTTATCAATGTAAAATTGTATAATCTGTAAAGTTTTTCATAGTCGAATTTTTTCGAATTTTTCCCGTGTTAGGTTTTTCAGTATTTCACAAATCTAGATTTTAATTTTTACATGATTGATGTTGCACCTTTTACAAGTATAAAACCAGTGATGTTTTGCAGCTTTACTGTAATTTTAAAGTGCAAGGCATCTGTTTTTTTTTTAAACTACAATGTTGATTATCGTTATAAATTATTCAGTGTCAAATTTATTTAAATGCTGTGGAAGTTGTTTCTGGTAAATGCAAATTGACCGATCTCTGTGGAAAAAATAACAAGCCCCATTTTGGGGATTTTCAGTTTATTTTACTAATTAGTCACAGTTTTACAGACCTATCATTTGGCAAAAGGAGATAAGTCAAGATGCAATACAAACACAGAATCGTTTAAGACGAATAAAGTAAGAAACAAGTATTTCTTAAAATGTAAAAGGAAATGAGTAGAGTTGTTTCCTTTAACACACATTAGTGATCAGCTGCGTTCAGACTGAGCGAGCAGCCTCGCGAGGCACATGCTCGGGTAGTGTGGACGTGCCGCGACGCACAAGCCACCTCGCGCGCGCACTGCCGCGGCCGAGCCGAGCGTTGTCGGTTTTTGGTCATGCTCAAAAGTGCCTCAGTACATTTGCCGCGGGCACTCTGTACGGTTGTAGTGTCGTTCGAGCCTGACAGATCCTACGTCGCGTAATTATTATGATGAATAAGGAACCGTGTCTAGAATTGATTCAACTCTATGGTAGTTACAGACGGCTGTGGGATTCACAACGTTAGAATATATTAACAGAGGACACAGAGAAGATGCATGGGGGAAAATAGGTCGTGTAATGAACATGTCTGTGCAAGAATTAAAGAAAATAGAGTCATTAATGGTTTCATATAGAAGGGAAAGATCGCGAGAGAAACAAAGCCGTATCACAGGAGCAGGTATGATATTTATTACACAAAATATTGATAGGTAACTGTACATAATTCATTATATATATACTGACGTAATCGTGTTTTTACAGGTCGTGACGACGTATGCCTACAATAATTCAACTTGGTACGCGTTTGAAGCGTTTACGTTTATGGCAGACAGACAAAACACAGGACCTACCCAAGATATCCTCGATTCGGACGAGGTAAGTGTATGTTGGTAGTTATTTTGCCACGAAACAGCTCCATTTGTTGCAAAGTGTGTCGCCAAGTGGGAACGCATGTGTTGAACATGGTTTGGTCCTCTTCGTGGTACAGGCTGGATCGGTAACATTGATGTTTGTACTGGTTCTTCCCTCCGACGACCCGCAATAAGCATACCATTTACTTCAGTATCAAAGTAACGTGGCCGTGAGGCACGGTGACGTGATACTTGATACCTTAGAAAATAATTGTATAAATAAATTGTAGGCAATACTACTTTTGTTGCCTTCTCTGGTTCCAATAAAAATAGGTTTCCTCAACACCCTGAACAAGGAACTTAATACACCAAACGCATTCTCTACAACGCGTCGTCGTCTTGAGAGCCTGTAATTAAATATCCTTTCAATGGAACCTCTTTCTGGCGTACCTTCATATGGCTTTACTGTGTAGTCATTGAGCGCGAAAGCTTTATCGGCTGGTATAAAGTAAGGCACTTCAGTTGCATATGGCATCTGTAAAGGTTGCGGAGGAGGCATGTTTAAGTCCTTTTGTTCAAGTTTCCTGTATAAAGAAGTATTTTTAAAAACACCACCCTCTGAAATATGACCCTTGGTGCCGACTTCCACAAACAAAAATCGGCAATTAGCATCAACCAAGGCAAAAAGTACAATACTGGACTGTAATTTGAAATTATCGTAATCGTTACCACTGTTGATAGGCGATTGTATTACTACATGCTTGCCATCCATAGCCCTAATTGCATGCGGAAAATGCCATTTCATCTCGAATTCACTTGCGATTGCCAGCCACTCTTCTTCAGTAGAAGGAACCTGAAATGAAATGAAAATACGTTTAGTAGTCAGAAATTGTTGCGTAATGTTTTACAAAGAGTGAAATTGTGTTTGTATGGGCATAAAGGTGATCATTGTTTCAGTGGTAAATAATTTCACCTATGTTTGGTTTCTCATTTCACCTCACAATGTATAACCCCCCACATATGTCAATACTGACATTAATTTATTAATATTTTCAGTTTAAGATATTGTATTGAGAATTAATTGTCACTGTTTAGTTTTATGTGCTTTAAAAGCGTGTTTTTTAGTTGTGTAAACTATATTTATTTGTCACTTTTTAGCTCGATTAATTGTTAATAAGTGTACAGAGTATAAATCAAATCTGTCCGTTTAAAGTGGATTAAATTCAAGTCTAAAGGAGTCGGTTACATACAAACAAACATACAGGTGAAGCTTATAAAAGCGTGTTAAAAAGAAGAGCATTCATGTGCATTGTAATTGTGTATGTAAACGTGTAACCGTTACTATATTTGTATGTGGGTTACATAATAACTGTTTTCCTTATTAGGATCAAGGACAAAGGAATGAACCAGACGACGACAATGCGAACGAAGGGAGAGAACATGTTCCACATGAGCAACCAGTTGCAACAAGCAACGATCAGGAATGTTTGTACGGAGGAGTGCACATTGGGCAAACATCAAGCAAAAACCGGGGTAAGAAGACACCTGCAAGCTTACAGGATATCGACTCTGATAAATCACTTAAAGAAGCGTTCAATTTATTACACCAATGTGTAAACAACAGAAATACTGCACAACTTTCCGACCCCCACATTGCTTTTGAACAATACATTGTGTCTGAGTTAAGGAAATACGACCCTATCACGTTGGCACACGTAAAAATTTCCATATGTAGCGTAATATTTGAAGCTGACACACGGGTATATCAGCAATCATCTGGCAATTACTCAAACAGCTACACATCAACACCTGCTACTTCTAACTCCTTCATTCCCTCGCCGCTCTCAGTTACCTCGCCGACTCCTTCATCCGAGTCTAACTCATCATCTACCTTACAGATGCTTTCTAGCATTGCAATGTATACCACCACATCGATTCCCAACCCTCCAACTCCTCAACAGTATTAATTTTTACATAGCATACGTTCTGTTTGAGTTAATGTTTTGTGTACTATTTGCACACAAACACTTCATGTGAATATATGTGTTTTCACTTACCTTAACAATTTCCCTCAGTTCTTCTGTTATCGCGTCGAAAACTTCAGGAACAATTGTTGATATGACTTGCTTCGATACACGGAATAAATATTGTAACCTTGTGTATGAATCGCCTGTAGCTAAGAATCTTAACGTTATCAACAATCTCTCTCTTGCCTTAATTGACTCCCGGAAATTTGTGTTTGCTTTTCCTATTTTATCCTTAACATGTGTGTACAATATATAAAAATCTTCCTTACACATGCGCGTGAAATTGTTTTTCGCATTGTCTGCTGCCAAGTCTTCATATAATCGCTCTCCATTTTCTGTCCTATTTTGACATAATTGTTTCCTCCAGTATTGGATCCCTTTCTGTTTCTTCTTTTTGATCAATCCAATAATTAGTACACATGTGGCTGCTGCGACAGCAACGTGTACCTGTGGCCTCGGCCTCATGTCGACTGCCTCGGCCTGGCTCGGTTCTCGCAGCGCGAGGCGATTTGCGTGAATTTCATGGACTCTGAGGCGAATGCCTCACGCGACATATGGCACGAGGCTACTCGCTCAGTCTGGACGCAGCTATCGCCATGTTGCACTTAGTCTACAAAAAAGTAAACAGAAATGAGAAATTTGGAAATATATTCTTACTGCTGGATAGTGTATGGTTAAATAGTTTTTATATTTCACTATGTAATTCATATATCTGTGAAATATCTAGTTACTGCAAAAATATTACCAGTAGTAATATAGAAATTCTCGAAATGTATAGAAAATGTAAATTAAATTTTTTCATTACAAGGAATGATTATTACTCTTTCCCATTACTGTAAACCTTTTTATGAGGCTACAATTTTGTTGGCAGAATCTCAGTTACACGAAGTTGGTCAGCCTAAATTGCGTAAAACATTACAGTGATGTAGTGAGCGTAGTCTAAGTTTGGAATTATCTTACCACAGAAAGCAAGAATCAAAAGATTAATATAAATGGTTTAACTACCGTGTTTAAATATATCTGCAAGTGTTTGACTTTCCTAACCTTATATAAAAATTCAATTATCTAGATGTTATTATATTAATATTGGCCAGTACGTATACCTAATAAGATAATCTAAAATTAACCAACATAACCGAATGTTGAAAGTTTTCCAAAATAGGTCCGTGTACATGAAGTAAAAATTTTTTTTCTAAATTAGGAAGTGCATTCATAATACTGAGCACAGCATATCATAATTGCAGGAAAAAGTAATCCATTCAGTGTGGTTGAGCTTACACAGGAGGATTTCTTTGACTAAGCATCGTTTCTCAGGACAGACCTAGAAATGAGGAAATCAAATGAAGACGGCGTGAAGTTTGTATGGCAACAAGTAAAGTCGATGTGCTATGTTCTAAAGTGCTGTATAAAACATCTCTGAAGGAAGAAGATACATTATCTGCCATTGACGTGACACGTCACCAGAAACATCATCCTCGTCTGAAGACGCAACTGTGTTACAATGATATAGTGCCAAATTCTGAAGAAATAAAGGAAGGGGGCCAATGTTCACCCATTCCCCCCATTCAAGCGGGGGGTGTGGAGGTGCTCCCCCAGAAAAATTTGAATTTAATGGTGCAAAATGAGGCCATTTTAGTAGTTTTACTGGCAGAAATTAAAAAGAAAACAGTTTTATTTGTTAACTTTTCAGGAGGAACTAATTCAACTAAGATCGGCATACTATAATAAAAAAGATGCTGGTTCGACTTTGGTACATTAGCATTGTTTGTAAAGTTAGCCCGCCTAGTGTGTTTCTTATGCCTGAAAACATGAATAGCCCTGAGACTACTACATTTTCACTGGAAATTTTTTCTTTGGAATGTAAAAAATTATTGTTATTTGTTATGGCTGAAGTCAACATAACAAAAATATGAATCTCATTACATGACGAGGGACAATATTTGAACGTAGGTTTGTTTCTGAACATGTTTTACATTTAACACATTTATCCAACAGCGAGATAGGAAAAACATTTTAAATGGTAAAAAAATAAAATCCTGCAGTTAAACTATACTGAAAAGACAACTGGTTAAATATTCCACAAACATGTTATTTTGAATTAATCACATAAATATAATATGTGTTGTAGGCATATAAACAAATCAATAAATAATTTAAAATCAATTTTCAGAACATTTGGATCCCTTACACAAAATAGAAAAAATACAATTACTAATAGCAAAATTCAATTTACAAAATCAGTTGCATGCCATAACTATGCTATTCAAGACATAATAAGCAAATGTTTTTTTTTCACCTTAAATAATAAAAATAACAACTTTCCGTACAAGAGAAAACTTCAATATAATGACAATCTTCTAGGAATCTGTCCATATTGTTTAACAGTATCATCCACACGCACTTTTATGTTTATACGAACAATCATTAAAGTAAGAGCGATTAGTCTTTCTTCGCCAGTTTTGTTTCGTAAAGAAATTTTTAGTCTTTTTACAGTGAAAAATCTCTTCTCAAAGGATTCGCTTACTAACCAAAATATTCCATTTAGATAGATTGCTCTATATTTCCTAAGTCCATTGTTGGCATCTGGCATGGATATCTAAGAACTTCGTAGATAAAAGCCTACTGTAGGTGGAAAAATATTCTTAGAATGTTATTTATTGCTAACTTTTTGGAGAAGTGCAATGTTCATAGCAACCATTAAAGAAGAAATATAAGGCTTAGTATATTTGCCAATAAAATGTCCGCGATTTTCCACCATCTGTAGTCTCTCACCAAGGCGATCCGGGTTTGATTCCCATCGGAGTCACTCGGGTTTTCTTAAGTGCCTAGACGATGCCGTTGGCCGGTGGGTTTTTATCGGGGTACTCCCGTTCCGCCCACCCTTCATTCCAGGCGCCGCTCAACATCCAAATCATGCCACCCCTCACTGGCTCTAATCAGCTCGTCGTTAAAGAGCTGTAAATATCTCATTGTTAAATGGCCGTAAAACACTCTTCAATCACTCCACCATATGTACACGTGAACTAACAGTAAGCATGGAAACAATACACAAACAGTAAACTCATTACAACTTACCACCAAAGGAGTAGAAAGTTTTGGCTTTTTAACCAAAAATTAATCCATCTTCCGCACTTCTAACTAAATCGATTGTGAACTCACATCATCCTCAGTATATGCATTACAAGACGCAACGAGTAAACAAAACTGTGCTCAACGGACTTCCGAACACAATGCTAGAATGTGACTGTTGGTTTGACGTAATGGCCAAGGGAGTGGTTTCGCCTTGGCGTAGATGCGCGCTCATGCACAAGGCGGTTTATTGCGGGTGGGTTTTCACAGCTTTTGTACCAAACCTTTTGTGACCACTCTGACAATGCAAAGAGAGGCGGAGGGAAGTATCTTCCCTCTGAGTGAATGTCATTCTGTACTGAAAAAATAAAGACTATAAAACAGCTTAGCTTGCCGGCCCTCCAAGTAGGCCTACACTGAAAGTTTTTTCATTTTGCTGATAGTAAGTTCCAGGGTTTTAGCTTTCATAACTACATAAAAGTATTTAATCTAATTTTATCCTTTGTTTTTGTGGGGGAGGTCCCATTGGGCCACGTCCCTCGCTACGCCATTGCCATGCATCCCACTAAATTTAATATGTCTTATAAAAACTTGAAAGCAAAGAAAATTTTCGCTGGTCAGATGTGTGAATAAGGTGAGGAAAACTATGTTTTAACGTAAATATTTTTTTTCCTTTGTTGCTTGTAGAAAAAATCGTTACATGTTAATGATATTAATTTTGTTGAAAATATAGTATTAATTAAATGTTAATTTTGATGATATAAAATTTTTATAATTCAGAAATTAATTCCTCAAAAAGCTAGTTTTATGCTAATTTAAAGAGTTCTAGTGATTTGTGTAAAATTCAGCAAATCAGAATGAGAACTGTGCTTAAAGGAAGAAGCCACATAAACACTCAAGTAAATATAGAAATTGTAATATTCTAGTACTCATAGGTGAATGTGTTGGTAAATAAAAGAGTAATCCAGGAAAAAATTAAAGTTTTGTATTTTTATTCCTTAGCAGGCAGTTTGTTGTCTCTCCTGAAATAAGTTGAAATTTTCACGTTTTATTTTATCCGGAGGCCGTCCAGTTATTCACTGTCCGCGTAAGATCTGACACGTTTTGTAACATCAATAATATTTTATTGCATCAGTGCATATGTGTTTAAATACGATGTAATATGTAGATTTAGCCTACGCATTTCAGGCAGCTGACTTTAAAATTATGTTTAACGTTTCTAGATATTTTGTGTAAGAAACTGTAAATTATTTGTAAATTATTTAGAATTCCCTGACCAGTTTAACAGTTGACTTCATTATTGTTTTAAGGCTTAAGTATTCATTTAATTTTACACATGCCTGCTGAATATTTAATGTAGCAATTTTACGTATTATTGTTAAATCCATGGAAATTAAATACGTTTTTTTTTGCGTGAGGTTAGACCTCGGAAGGCAATCTAGCTATTGCAGACAAGCGGGGTCCGGTATTAGTGAAAAGGGACGTGTCGAACCAACCACGATGGTGGACGTGTGGTGTGAGGCTGGACTCGAACCCGAGGACTGACGTCGCCGAGGACGACGTTTCGTCTCTATTGTGATAGAGAGACGATTTTCCTGGCGTTCCCAGGATTCTGAGCGTCTTCGTTCCTGAGTCTACTTCAAATTGAAGATTACCGGTATTATCCAGCCTTATATTTTCGCACACCTCCACGTTCGACTCCGGATATTCTTAAATGAACTGTTGCTAATATTCTCTTATTTAAAGGCCCTGAGAATTTTTTTTTAAAGAGGAAACTCAAATTCTACCATAGTGCATTAAGCTGTTAATATCACTTTGCAAGTTGTTAAAGCCACTGAAGATTTTCGTACAAGTCAAGTTACGTTTTCAGCAATGTGTGCTGGTGTGCGAAATTTAATACATTCTATTTTCTGTAGTTATTTGTTTCGTTTGAAATCTAGTAAAATAGCTAAAACATCTGGAATCTTTATCACATATATTTACACAATTTTCTCATATTCTTATATTTTTCACCAGACGCCCTAAATTACCGATCAATTTAAACTTTTCAGTACTAATAAATTATATATTTCAGGGTTGTTAATAAATTCAGTTTTCATCTAATATTCTCATTTTATTTTGCTGACATCTTGGATCAGTGATATTTATACATTTACACTTAATAAAATTAGCACCTGAATTGTATTAGTATATGTAGTTTATTGATATCAAATTTCTGTCTTCTTTTGTGAAAAATGTAGACGTACTTTAGCTACACAGTACTCAAGGGCGAAAGGTCACGACCTAGTACTGGTGTTGTGGACGTCGCTTAGAAATAAAGGAAATCAGTACACGTATGTTACATAAAGTAGTAGCAGATCGTCATAAAAAGATAATTACAACGTTTTTTTCTCAAATGGCTTACTTTAGCAACTTTCGACAAAAAGACACATTTTATATATTTTCCCCGTCTGTTCAGCGTTCACTAGTACAACATGAACTAAGTGAAGATTTCCGAAGTAGTAAGCGAATAAAAGTGTCGTTCCCCATTTAAACAGTAATTGGCCAATGATATTACCAAATTAAATTACACGAAATTAAGTTAAGGCATATACAAAACACTGTAAAAAATTTCGTTATTTAATATCAAGAAGTTTTTTAAATATTAATTATAAAGTAATTTGAAAATATATTTTCAGTGGAGCATTACTCCAATTATATACTTTTCAGAGAAAAATTAAAAGCATTATTCGACCCAGTTTTTTGTGACGTCAATCATCACACCCCAGACAGCAGAAAAACTTGTTACAAGCTTGTAGTAAGCTTGCCTATCCAAGCCAGTAACCTTGCAGCTAGCATGAAATGGCAAGCCAATAAACTTGTTACAAGCCTGCTGCAAGTTGCCTACTTTACACATTTCTAACTTGCTGCAAGTTGCCTAGTTTACACACTTCTAACTTGCTGCAAGCTTGATTTGCAAGACAGCTAGCTTTATTTTGAAGCCTGCAGAAAATATCAAAATTTTATTTTCTGCAATATTTTCACGGTCATTCAAATTTACATCTTAAAAATCGCTTGTTCATCGACTTGTGATCTTAATTACTAAGCATTAAATTTCGGCTCCAGTTCCAATATTGGAACCACTGACCGTTCGGCTTCAAAAACGTTATGCTAACCACTGGACTATTGCAAATACTTACGAAGTGTAGTAGTGCGATTCGGTTGTAAGAGAACGAACTTTGTTATGGAAATGCTGATGTTTGTGAATTTGCGAACAACAGTAAAGATATCAGTTTACTTGCAGTTATACGTATGTAGTAATAGTTGTTTTAGCTAACATATGAAACAATGTTACTTTTTAAAGTATTTGTTCATTTATAAAGTTAAGTTTAAATCAAGTTCGATCATTATTGATGGGCACTTAGTAAACGTTTCATGAATTAAGTTTGCTAAGTAAAATTTCAATGCAATATCAGCTTATCACATGACCAGACTTACTATGTAAGTGTAATTAAAGTCAAATACAGCTTTGTCGCAAGCTTTGTTCAGGCTTGCAACAAGACTTCTGAGTAAGCTTGCTAAAGCACGTTAAATTAAAGTGAAATGTAAACTAGCTGCAAGCTTGATTCAGGCTTGCAGCAAGTCTCGTGAGCAAGCTTGTTATGGCAAGCCGAAATCAAGTGAAATGCAAGCTGGAATTAGTTTACATCCCAGACAGCAGAAAAGCTTGCTACAAGCTTGCTGCAAGCTAATCAAGGCAAACCAGCAACTTTGCAACAAGTGTGTCACGACAAGCCTAAAAGCTTGCTGCAAGCCTGCTGCAAGTAGCCTAGTTGACACTTTTTTTAAATTGTTGCAAGCTTACATATGACCCTTTATTTAATGTTAACTTGTAAATCATCAAGTTTAATGTAAGGTTGCAATAAATTTAACTGCAAGCATTTTTCTGAAATATACTTGCAGAAAGCTTGTCATGCAAGCCTGGAGGCTAAAAAATACTTATGCCAGCATACAAGCTTAAGTCAAATGCAAGGCTTGCAGTAAGCTAACCCGTTGTGTGGGACTCCATCCTGACTCACACACACAAACACACTATATACATATATATATATATGTATATATATATATGTATATACATACATATGTATATACTTACATACATACATACATATTTATACAGGATTAGTGAGGATGGAGTTTGTTAAATTCATGTGCTGATAGATTAGAGAAAGAACTGGGTCGAAAATGGCTTTTCAATTTGTCCCTGAAATAAATATAGTGGGAGTAATAATTTAAACCACTCTCTATTTTTTCATGTCCTTAGAGGCTGAAATTTTAAAAAAATCTTTAACCTCTTTTAGGGGATATGCGTAAGTTAATTCATTACCTCAACGTATTTAAACGTTATTAAAAATTGATTGGTAACATTGTATGGCTTTTAACCTCCTAAAATTTTTAAATTCGAAAATTGTAAACATTAAGTACTATGCATTTTTGTGAGCTTAATTCTGAAGCAAGAATGACCCCGACATCGCAACGCGTTTAGGCTTTATTAAAGAACCATTGTAAAACATTTTACCCCTTTTTACCCTCTCGATTTTCGAACTGCAAAAATTCCTTTTAGTGGATGCTTGCGGTGTAAAGGCAAGATTCCCTCACAATGTCAAGTCTCTAGGGCCAGCTGTTTGGGCTTTGCGTTGACGAGTAAGTGAGTAGTGGGGCATTTCATTATATATATATTTATTTATATATATATTTATTTATATATATATTTATATATATATATATATATATATATATATACTGTATATATATGTATGTATATATATATATATATATGTACACACGCGCGCGCGCACTTATATCGTCCGGCTTACCGCTATAAGTGACCAAGTCAAAATGGGATAACCTTATAAAAATGCTAGGAATATGTATATGTTGTTCACGAACAATTGCCCAAGTTTAAATTCTATTCGTTGTTTCGTACTGTTGTGTCACAATATAGTAACTTTCCACATTTTTGTTAATATCTACAATTTAATAATGTTTTTTTCACAAAATAACAGTTATGACTTAATCACTTTTGGCGGAATACCAATACATATATATGTGTATGTGTGTTCCGTTAGAAACCAATCAAAGACATAATTTTGAAGAGAATAAAAACACAAAATTATTAAAATTATTAAGTATATATAAATTATGATACTGAAATAATTATATTAACATGTTAGCGCAGCTATAATCAATAAATTTAAGATCTCTGTACAAAATACGATGTTGAAATCCTTAAAAAATTAGTTATTAGGATATATTTTTCTGATTTAAAATAGTTAGGCACCTAAATTTAAAAAATAGTTACATGATTCGTGTTAAAATAGGTATTGTATTACATCAAATAATATTTTACATTATCCAAAATTATGTCTCGAAATACACCGCGTGTTTAAACGTTCCTGACCTTCATAAGTTTCGAACATACAGAAGTATCTAAAATTTGTCATCCCAATTTCTTAATATATCAGTCTTAAAATGGACGTAGTTATGCAAAAAGTAACCAACCGACAGAGTTTTTTAGGTAATCACACCAAGTAGACGGAGAAGGTCCAAAATATGTTCTATAAAACGAGCAAGCGTTTAAAAAAATATTTGAAAAAAAAAAAACAGAAAGAGGCTCACATGAAACGATTTATACATGGTTAAAATACACACAGTAGACTTCGACCTTGAACATCTTAGTTCCAGTGAACTGTGGGTTTGTACATATTTTCATAACTACATCCAAATATTAACATCAATTTAATTAATTTATTTATTAGTTCATCGCTATGTTGGAAAGAAATGGTGTGCTCGTCAAGACAGCTGTGATGTAATTTATTTCACTACGTATTGTTGAATATTATAATAATTTCACGTATTTCTGTAATTTTACTTCCATACCTTATGTTAAAATACTAAATTATTCATACTACCAAGCAAACTACATACCGTCCTACACGTTACTTGTTTGTGCATTTATTCTGTAAATTACATTTCATAATTTGACGTTTATACTTGTGTCACATAAAATATACGATACTATAAATGTTTAATATATTTTCATTTATTTCTTTAAACATTTAAAGTAAATATAAACTAGAACTATTTTCTGTTATACTAGTTTCAGTAACAAAGAAAACAATATTTAGTTAGATGTAAATAGAACACATTTTATTTCTTTGTTATTCATAACACACTAATTTTCCCGACTGTGTTAAAAATCCACAAAACATTTCAGTTAACAAGTTATGAAAAGTCAACCGATTATTTTCGAACTAAATAGACAGCCGTGGACGGTTAGCTAATCTACCCATATGTAACTTTACGACTACGCAGGTGTTATTAAGTATAAGCAAATCATGATGCAAGTCATTTGAAACTGTATCCCAAAATTTGCTTGCTCAATTCCCCTCAGTTGTTATCAGTACGATAGCGATTCGTAAAATGAAAGTCACAAGTATACTGTCAATATTGAGTTTGCTACTGGCGTTCATCATCCGCTTTTGTTTTCATGTGCATATTTGCTCAGGAAAAACGTCGGTACCAGTGACACGTGACCAAATACGTGCTGACGTTGGTGAAATCGCACCCTTTTGTTTTCCCATCACTTTTTATTATTCAATGCGTTCTGTATGAGACCTGAACACACACAATACATTTTTTTTAATTATCTCTTTCGGCTAGGGCAAACCAACACATTTGTGATGAAATCGACGCAGAACAAGGAGTGCAATAGTGGTTTGTTGATTACGGTGTATAAACTGGAGACTTTTGTGACGTACGTGATTGTAATTATATACAATTTTGGTTAAAATAACAGAACAAACGTGAAAATATAATATGCGTTTTACTAAAGATTATAGTAAACTGCATTTGCTTGTTTTAAAACGATACCCTTAATTAAACAATATGTTTCACGCTACACGTACTGGACTTTCTTAGTGAGACCAGACTAAATATTTAGATTGATTATTTACTTGTGGTTACTTTGGACGAATACGACTCAAAATAATTTAAATGTACATGTGTGTACAGTTCTGTTCAGAATAAATGAGCGGCTGAAATGTTCGTCCACTTCGGGTATGATCAGTTGCTCCACAAGTGTACCGCCTGTGTACCAAGGCAAACACACAGCGCATGTAAGCGTCTCTAATCAAGGTGTATTCGGCACTGGCTAAATATAGTCGCTCTTTTATTTGCTGTTCATTCTAACCATAAAACTGTGACGCCACAGCGAGGGTATTTGATTGGAAATGTTGCGAAAAACTTCGTGACTCCACTGTCGTCTATGTAAGAATAATAATTACATATATAACTTTGGCAAGTAGTCATTAATTTACACGGAAGTAAGAAACTTGTATTAATCTTCTATAATAAGGCAAGTTCTGTAATTATTTTGTTGATTTTTATATTGTTTTCATTTCCTCTTGAACAGCCAAATGAAATTATTTGAGGAACGGTAATGGCATTTGTTATTAAATCATACCAGCATTTCTTTGAAGTTATCTCTGGAAACCAGTGAAAACCAGGGTGACCTCCGTGGCGAAGTCGAGTGGCGCACGGGCTTGCGGTGCGAGAGGTACGGGTTTCAAGTCCCGATTTGAGGCATGTGTGTTATTTACTTTTGGTGGAATATAAGAATAAGTGTAACCGTCTCTATGAACGATATTGTCAACGAGATGTAAACTCTAGAAAAATAAAACTGAATAAATTGAAACCGAAATCAAGATTTCCAGACTTAGGATCGAACCCGAGTCCTCCCCAATGAGAGTTTAATACATTATAGCTGCACCAACTTTCTATAAAATGCAATTAAATTACATGGACATATAATTTAATGGGCGATACGTATAGCGATAAATATACAATTAAACATTGCCAACCAGTTATTTTGTCTTCCCTGTGCACCGTGCCAAGGTTGTCACAGAGTGGGTTGGAAAGCACTAACACATTGAAATCGAATTCAGGTGAATCCGGGTTCGATCCCCAGCCAAGCCATCCTGACATAGGGTTTTTCCGTTGTTACACTTCTCACCCCAAATGCTGGGAATTTTTTTTTCAACAAAGGCTTCCCTTGGTCCCTGACACGGAAGTCGTGTTGTTTGCCTTCTCTATTGACCTCACTGTCGACATATTACGACAATTTCTGTGTGATTTTGTTACATAAATTTTCATCCAAGGCTGGTCTCGTCTCCGAAAAATATAGAATGGACAAAAAGCAATCAATATTAAAACCAAGTTTCTCACTTGACTGACATAACAATAATTTGTCTACTGACAATTAAAGGCTACCATGCATGCATATAATCTGATCATAAAATGAGAAAGGCAATACAAAGTTTAGAAGACTACGTTGATTAAAAAATTACGTTTTATATAAATGGGCCACCTGTTTTCGCGAAAAAATTCAATGCAAAAATTTGTTCCAATAATGACTTGTATGCACACGTGCACCAATGTTCTTTGGTCAATTATCGGATTAATTTATTCTCAGCGTTTTGGGAATCTACCCGCAAATCACATGCGAGTGGTATCGAAGTGATGTTTTTATTGGCAAAGACAATTAAGCGATGTCTGTACACAAACAATGCCGTAAATAACACGAATCATAGCTGCTAATGGGCATGTAAGGCATTGAAAAGGAGTGGTGCAAAAATCATTTCGTGAAAACTACCGGCAATACTCATTAGACATAGTTATTTTTTTATTTACGTCTTAAGTTTTGCAATAGCGAAATTAAGGCGTACACCTTTTCTTACATTTAACTAAGGTTATTATACATTATAACGTTATTAATAAAAATTTTAAAATACCAAAAATAACAAACTGTTGAGACTTTCATTTACAAATGGAGATAAGTGTGCTTTTAGAAATAAACTGCTTTAACAAAAAAACCTATTTTATATAAAATAATATAAAAGAAAGGAAAATTAATCTCATACATTCTAGTAACAAATAATCTAGTGCAAACTATTTAAAGTAAACAAATGTTTTAAAGTTACAAATTTTTTAAAAATAAAATGACATGTTTAATGTAGAAGAAAACTAAATATTATTGATATTTTAAATATACGAGAAAACTTGATTGGGAAACAATAAAATTCAAATTAAGTCTGTTGCTTGAAAAAAAAAATTGCCATTGTTTTTTAATCCTAATGTAGACATTATGCTTCATATTTCTTGTGGGAGCTCCTTCCACGCTGTGGATACAGATACACAAAATGACTTCGCAAAATTTTGCTGCCGGTAAGATTAACATTTGTGTTTATTTACTATTATGTGCAGAATAAAGTCGTTCTTACGGTTATCAGGAACAAAAAAGTTGAATTAGTTTCGGTTATGTCCAGTTAGGCCTAACTTAAACTAAATCAGCCTGAATAGAGACGTATTAAGTCACATTAAAGAGATTCAAAACTAAGTTTACAATATTTCGTGTCCCGAAGAAAATGACGGACATCATACGCATTATAAATTCAGTTTTATAAGAAACTATTTGAACTACGTTTAACAGGTAGCTCGAAAAATGTAGAAAGGCAATTCGTTTGCTTTGTGACGCTATTTTAGTCCCTGCATATCAGAGTGTGCTGCAGAACTACTGCTTACGTAAGAGCCAGGAATGTTCTGCTTTGTTGAACATTTGACAGTTTTATGCTTAACCACAGGTCATTGAATATACGAGTCCCACTATCAACCAAGGTCATCTGAGTATTGGTATTCTCGAACACTTTACAGGGCGCAATTACACGGACTAACAAACTGCCTAGTCTCGAATGTGTTCTCACAGAATTCGAGACGAAATAGTTTCATCCGTAGTAACTTTCAGCTTTGCTAATTTCTAACGTCATATCTTCGTAGCTGTGCTATTTCTGGGTACTATGCTGTGCTCTTATTGGCTCGTTATATTGGCTGGCAAAACGATGAGAAAAGGCTGCGAGAAAGTCACTCAAAGTTAAACAAGAGTAAACGGACATCAGAGGGATATATATATATATATATATATATATATATATATATATATATATATATATATAATACTATTGACATTTCTAGATTCTAGATATTATTAGTTCTAAATATCGTTGATATTTATTAAATATTATCATGCTGATACATATATATATTTATGATAGCAATTTGTTTGTATTCTAGTAAGTTATATTCATTTTGGACGAATTATTTATTATGATACTACACCTGCGCTAGAAACACATTAGGTAACACTCTTTTAAAAGTCTTTTACTTATGTGATGTGTTTAACTTGTATTTAAAATACCTTTCTTTGTATTTTACGAAATGGTATTTTTCTTATGTTTTACTTTTAATACAAATGTCATTATTGTATAGTGATTACACAAGGATATAATGTTCCATTATTTTTCCAATGACATTGATAAATAATAAGGAAGTACTCAGATCTATTGATGTAATTACATGACAATTTGCTATGCAACAATTGTATTCTAATTACATACCAAATTCTGAAAAAGCCAAAAAATAAAAATATAATAAAAGTGGTACAGTTGTTACATCTATTAAACTTCAAGCCGGACCTCAATTGGCATCTTCAGTGGGGAACAAAAACACAATCGGATCATTACGATCGCTCAAAATGGTAACACAGTTATGTTTACTACTGAAGTGGTATTGAAGGAATACATCTGACAGAATACCACGATATGACTGCCCAATACGTTATAAAACTTCGACCGTCTTTCGCTCTTGACTGTAAACAATGTTGAATGTAAACTTGGGATGTTAG
Source organism: Medauroidea extradentata (assembly GCA_003012365.1). NCBI lineage: Eukaryota > Metazoa > Arthropoda > Insecta > Phasmatodea > Phasmatidae > Medauroidea > Medauroidea extradentata. Next base: position 28,987 of record PNEQ01057314.1, read on the forward strand.
TATTCAGACAAAAATTTTGCCATGAAACTGAAGACTGTGAGTAGCAGTCTTCCATTGCTCCACGCCAGGTTTTATAACTTCAGCACCACTGACTCCTTAGGTAGCACTTTATATTATTAATGGGGACGCAGACTTGTAGGTCATCCTTAAATACCTTGCTATTATACTTTCGTTCGATTTTTTTTTGGTACTGGCAGGTGTTTGAACACGACTTATTATTACTATCAAATGTCATTTTCGCTTGTCTAAATCACTGAATTCATTCTTCAGTCCACAAAAGTATTCTAAAGATGCTGTTCGAGGGGCGTATAAAATAAATAGCCTAATCTTGGCTAGTGTACCTCGCGATGCAACAAACACCTCGACTACTTTGGTTATATTACGAATGCATCTATTGTACGATTGGGACAAAAGTTCGAAATTAAAATAATGTATTTTTTGTGTAGTTTTTTTTATATATACGTCAAGCAGTTGCGAATAACGTATGGTTTCCAAGTTTTTTTATTTCTTTGTGTTCATTGAGTTTGGCAGTGGAGAAGAAAGGAAAACATGCAAATTTTGACTTCGAAATTACATAATGGGAAAACTGGCTGAGATTTGTTTTTGACTACTGTGCTACTGAGCATAATGTCTATAAAACTAACGTTATGTCACGCAAATGAAAATCATTGTATATACAAACATAATATATTTGTTTTTCACAATTTGATCACCGTAATTACTTTCTAACGAATGTTACGTAACGAAACCGACGAGTTTTGCTACGATCTCTTGAGTTATCAACAAGTGATAATATGTACATATTATAGCATTAATGATAATTGTGACTACTGTGGTGTTTATAAGCCGAGTTATCTGATTTCATTTGTTACGAGCTATAAGTGACTAGAGCAACCCGACCGAACAAACGCTCTTAGAAATAAATAAAACAAATTTTATAAAACAACATCATTCCCTTGGATTAGGGCTTTATTTTGGAACATTAAAATTCTGAAGTTTCTTGCAAGGAAAAAAAAATTAATGTGACAATGAACATTTTCAGAACGATGTGCAATGTCAGGAGATTATTTACATTTTTAGTTTTATTTAGAACAAAATAAGTTGTTGGAATTTTTTGTAGCAAGACAATTTATTATTATTGCACAAATTTGTGCCCGACAGAGAAAAATGACGGTTATATTTTTGTCAAATCCATGTTAAAATTTTTCAAATAATAGTTGAGTATATTAAAAAAATACATGTATATCATTTTTATTGTTTGTTCTGTAGCGATGCATCTCGTCAACAACGAGATCATATTCCAGTTTAATAACAATTAAACTCTGTAAGATACAGTACAGCTGAACTATGACTACATTTAAAACACATTAAAACAGTTTCTTGTCATATTTTATAGTTATTGCGTAATACGTGTTACTTATGCATAAATTTTACTGTAAATATAGTTTTAAAAAATCTAATATGAACAAGATTTCGTCCTTTTTTTTTTTTTCAACTAAGCTTTCACTCACGCGATGTCGGTATGCTCGTAATATAACGAAACATGTCTGTTAAATGGGTCACATTGAATTTCGAGACTCACTTTCCAGCAGCAAACAACTGTTACAGATAGCATATTTCGCTTATTTTCAATGCAGAAATATTTTGTACCAATGTAATTATAGTACAAAGGAAGCTAGTTTTTTTTTTGCCAAATCAACAAGTGATTAGTTCCGTATTTTCTATATTATCATTTAGTCATTTTCTTGTGACAAAGCTTAAAAAGAACGAATTAATTAACACATATAACAAAACTACATTTATTTCCATCAAAAATTGTTGACATTGAAATATAGAGTCTACTTGACAGCTGTTCGTATTTCAAAGAAAATTTCGGCAGGTATTATCTAATTTAATGGAATACATTATTGTATGATCACATCTATTTTAATTAGGTTGATCATTTTTAAAATGAAAATTCAAACATTATATAATAAATTTAAAATAAACTTTGAAAAGAAATTTGGTGACCAGTTTCGAGTATCTGTTGAACCACATTTACAACTTTAGAATGACACCAATATACCGTATAATAGTGCCATGAATTTCGGGTTGCCATAAACACGACGTGTACTCTCGATTAAATTGAAAAATACTATTATTTCGAGCATTTAATGTTAAAGTTTAGGGTTAAAACTGGACTAATCAAAGTTCAAAGGTTTTTTCAAATCGATATGATTTACACTTAAGCTAAAAATATTTGCTAACAAGTAGGGAACGCAAAAATTATTTACACTGTTGAAGATACATCCTGAAATTATTGTTAAAAGCATTCTGTCGAAAGAAATACCTTGACTTAATTTGTGGCATCCTCCCTAAAAAAGAATCGGGATCGATATTGGGGCACGGATTTTTTAATTTGGATATTTTGTTTAACAGTGACATTGGTCACTGGGTTTTCGATTACAATTTTTTCTTCTCGTGTATTCCCAAACAGCTTCACACTCGGCTTCACATCTACCTAACAAGATTTCACGCCAGCTCTCAAATTTATTCACTCGATTTGGACATGAACGAACGGCAGTTTAAAACGATTTCGAGTACTTGTAAGAATCGGGTACGATAAAAGTTGGTTTCCAAGCAGCATTTATGTCACAGAAACTGTTTTGGTCATTCGATTTCTTGGAAGCACTGGCCATTCAAGCTGTCCGGAATACCAGATTAGTGAACTGCCATGTTAAGTTGTCGAATGTGGGCCCAGAAAAAAATTAAAGCAACCTACATAGTTGACTTGACCAGGAAAGAGGTAAAGTTGCGAAGTGTAATAAATTAAAGAATTTCTTTTAAGGAGTGTATATACAATCTTTATGCCGTTTGCACTTAAATAACTTAAATAATGTTCTTTGCATATTATATACAATATTATCACACAATAGACACATTTGGCAACAAAATTGTGATATCTTTAAATATTTTAATAATATACATATATTATACGAGTACGTGAACAGAAGTATCGGTTCTTAATTTCGTGATAGAAGCCGTTAATGTTGGTGTGAGTAAGGGCATAATTGTTTGTGGCAACAGCGTGCCAGTGAAAGACTGAGTTCAAATAGGTCTATACCGGGTCTATCCCTGTGTAAACGTCGGAAATTCGCCGTGAATAACAAAAATACATGTTCGTTCGTTTGGATGTTTCGGATTAGTAAATTAAGTAAAACTACTTAATCACATTTTGTATCAAGGAAATAAACGAGTATATTTGTTAAATAGAATATTTCTATGGCACCCTATCATTTACTTTATTGCGAATGTCCTTCTATTCAATTTTTTTATACCAGGTCACAGCATATTTAGAAAAGTCAAAATGTAAACGTGTTTTGCACAACAGGATATTTAAAAGAAACTAATGGTCGCACCACACCCTTCTGTTTCGACGCTGACTGTAAGATACACGCTATTTGTATTTGAGTAAGTTATCGTGGAGGACATTGTAAAAATTCTAGTTTAAAGTAGCCTTAAACACTTTTTAACGGATTGTGGTCAAACATACTTGAAATAACGCTTTACACCTAAACATGTCTCTGAAATTAATTTTAAATACCTGCGAAACTATTAAACCACTATTTTTCTGCGATAACTTTCAGTCCTACTCTGACGATGTAAAAAACTCTAATGCTCGTCCTGTAATTAAGGAGGTGTTTATCCTCAAACATTTTCCTAACTTTAGTGGTACCTCCAACCAGTGGAAAACCAGTATATCTTTAGTTCCAGAAATTACATAATTACCTAATTAACTCAGTGCTGCAAATGATCATATTACCACTAATTTCCTAGCCATAATTTCAAACACAGTAAACTAGCCACTTTCTTTCTATTGAAAAGTTGTCGAGGAAGAGGTTTGGTAAAACTCTTCCCGATAATGTGAGCACTGCTTAAATCTTTCTTCCAGTCATTTTGCGATCATCTTTACTATTTTTAACATGAAAACTATCTTGAAACTAAAAGCCATTGTAAAAGTTTCACCACTCTCAAAAACTTAAAACCTTGGGCTCCATTAATATACAGTTATGGTAAGTGTTGGGGAGTGCTCATTTTAAAGTACACATACTACAGGCACATAGGCCAGCAAGTCCCTAAGTGGATGTCAGTACATCACTTGTCACTGCCTCCATGTATTAGTACTTCACGTAGGCTTCAATATCCACTAATTCGTTCATTAAAACAATGTTAGTCTTAATTCACTCATATCTACACAAATGTACTATTCAGGCGACGCTGATTCGTACGACTCCTAACATGGGTATCTACTACTTCAATTAATTCATACATTTATTACTATTATGCTTTTTATCGAGTTCACTGCTAGAGATAAATATTCTTGTGTCGTCACAAGTAACATGACGCAACACAAAGTTTGTAATCTGTGACTGTTTTATTTTCTGACTGTAGTCAGTCATAATTTGTTACAAAAATATTTTACAACGACCAAATATATAAATTAATTAGAGTGGATTTCATGTCATATATTTTAGACTGTAGGGAATTGATGTTTAAATCAATATTTTCTTTATATTCGAATAATAATTAATATTTTATGTGAATCACAGTGCATGGTAAACTACCTAAGAATAACTGTTTAGAGATATTCAGCTATGTTTCGTCTGCAGACAAACCTACTGCGGTTAAGGAAAGGAACTCTAATGCCAGTGCAGTGAATCGTATTTGACTCTAAGACCACGTGCTCCTAAAAGACAGTTGTCATACGGTGGTCTTTTCAAGGTCAATGCTGGAATTTGATGGTAGGTACAGCCTGCTTAATGATTTCTTGAACAGTATATCTAAGTGTGAAGGCTAAATTACTGACGACCGAGAAGAGTTTCTTTTGCTGTGTAAGTGGGCAAAACTGTAGATTATATATTTATGACATTTTGTATTAAAGTTTGCATTCAGTGTGTCTTAATAGCACTTTCGATCCAGATTTGTGTAAGAACTTTTCATTATTTCTTTGGTAGAGCATTGACACAGTGGTAGTTTTATGAACGTTAAGTATAATGGCTCTGTGAAGAATAACCTTTTCATTTTTGTTTCAAATTCACTTATCATAAACTTCGGAAGTGGCTAATAATTTATATTTAAAAATTAAAAATTAATGAAGTATTTCATTATGCAATAATATCATACTATCAAAATTCTATATTTCAAAAACACGCAAATATAAATGCGTCGTAACGTATTTGTAGTCTAGTGTTCATAGAAACGAATCACAACAAAGAAAATCTGTTTTACTATTCTGACTGATTATGAACTGAAATCTGTTAACTATCATACTTAGTAATCTTCGTATGTTTGTAAGAAACGTGTGGTAATATTTTTACGTTCATGACGCTCCTACTGTGGTCCACTCCTAAAGTTCACGTATGAAATTATTATTTAAAAGCAATATTTTGTGCTACATATGTGAGTTAAGGAGTATGTTCGTAAAAATTATTATAACTAAAGAATCAGACCAACTAGAAACGTTAATATCCAGCATAGTCATAATTTTTTTCAGATGGGATTACAGTTAATGTAATACCAAATTAACTTTCATAGTGGATTGTTTCCGTTAAAATTATGTTTCAAAATACGAACGTGAAACAGGAATTGTTTGCAATTCTCTATTTAGAGCTCGGCCTGGTCAGAGCTGTCTTGCATTTTACGAAGCGTGGATACAAGGGTGTCATAAGCGCGACACTGACAAGGATTTCAAATGCGTAATCGATTGTCAATCCGAGCTGCTAATTATGTTTTCTGTCGTTACGTCGTTTACCTTTAAAACTTTCAGCGGACATCCCATCAATTTACTTCCCTGTCGCTTTTATTTCACAGCACGTGTGTGCGAAAATAGGCTACATTCAAAATGTCTTGCTGACTGCGATAGTAAATAATTTTCGATAGGTTTACTTCACTACGTGGCTTCACCCACAGTACTGGAATGATACATTGTCGGACCAAAACTAATATGCACAAAAACCGGCTTTAAAACAAATTACAGAGACAAACCAGAAATGTTACGAATTTATAAGAGACCAACATAAGTTGCAAATGTTTATATATCTTCTGTTGCTTCTGTCATAACACCGAACCAAGAACAAAAAATATATAATTCATATGCAAAATAGGGAAAATTAAAATTGGTACTCCAAATCGAAGTACCATTTAAGAAGGCTACAACACATAGCTACTGTGCAGTGGAATGTGCAGTTTACTGAAACTGTGGAATTTTTAGGTCTCTAATTAGTACAAACAAAGTAAGAAGAGTAACATTTTTATATTACAGCACGCAAAGTCAGAGAATAATGCTTTTAATCGGATATTATACACTTAACTGTGATTGACGTCTAAAACAGTGTAATTCCATCTGTCTATATTATTTGACTATTTTAACGAAATTGAATTTACGGGATTAACTAAGGAGCTAAATAGTTACACAATAATTTTTTTCTGATTGAAAAGTTGCGTATTTTGAGTCGCATTTTTGTCGGGAAATGTGCAGATACAGAAGAGTAGTGAAGATTATTTCGACAATGACAATAATGTTTTCGACAAGGATTGTATTTCTGAGGTTGTTCTCTAATGCCACCCCAAACATAGCACTTGATATCTTAATGTATAAGAGCAGATATTTTAATACAAAAATACAAAATGGTACAAAATAAGTGCATAAAATGGTTGTAGATGTATTGTCATTATGTTAAAAGTTTCAAATTTATCAAGTATTATGCCACTTTTTTTCTTCTCAATTTCGCTACATTTTGAGGTGTGCTCAGTACCCGAGAGTAACTCACTTTCCTTTTCGGTACCGCTGTTTTTAAAGCTGTAACAATAAAATTATCTTTACTAAAAAAGAATGGAATATTTCGCAAATTCAATGTCCATCTTGTTATAACCCACTGTCCTGTATATGCTCTTCGTTTATTGTGATCCGCAAAATGTCTGCAGTTCTGAAAATACTGTTAAATAAATGCAACAAACGAGATGCACGCCAACATTTTCAACTCCGAGAGTTGTGTACTTTTTCCTACAAGGACTTTTATTTTGCAACTTCACACGTGTGCTTGGCGCCTGCGAGTTAGAGTACCTGGAGAACATCGCGAGTAGGCACGAATGGGACTTGAAATTATTTTCGGCTCCACATGTACGCTCATTCATTCTGAACAGCACAGTTCATTGACAATTTATCAAACGGTTATATCACCACATTTAAACATTTGAACGAAAAATGGGCTTTACTAGGACAAGAAAACATTCGAATTTGGTGTGTATGTTGTATTTCGTTTTGCTCATGATAATATTAAAATTAGCTCTGAAACCTGTAGCAGCAGTCCGCATTTTCATCCACTTTTGTATTAGTTTCAGAATATTATACACAAAATAAAATTTATTATTAAATGATTCGGTGAGGCAGAGAGCCGTGAATGTACAAAATTACGGAATTATGTTTTCCATTAGACTTAGCAGTTTTGAGCATATGATCAATTTAAAATATATACATCTTATGACATTGGCCATTAATAGATATCTTGTATTATTTTTCTCCTTTTATCAACATTCCAAACTAGTATATTATATGGTAAAATATGTGTAAATATTTAGTTTTTTCTGCACTATGTAGCAAAGATAATAATTTCATAACTCATACATCTTCGATTTAAAACTGTTGTGTTCTGAATCCACAATTTTTTATTAAAATCTGGAAAAAAATTGTAACATGTTATTTACCGCCATTGTCATTTCATACGGAAATAACAGCTGTATTCTTAATTTTTTCTATATTGTATTTTGTATAATATATGATGGCCAGGTAACATATAATTTTTATGGCTTTTAAACTCAGTATGTATATTGTTTTAAATTATAATATATTTGTAGTGGAGGGGAATAGCTGGGACATTTACTATCATAAAAAATTTAAGAAATACGCACATTCTCATACACACATATATAAAATTAAATGGGAAAGTAGTGTGTTAGGAGACACTACATTTATGGTAAAATGTAAAATTTTTAATTTAAAGTAATAACTAACTAAATAGACATAAAATTTTTCCCCTTTCTAATGTTTACCTAATTACGAATTTTAATTTGTTGGTCCGTTGCATAAAACCGTTTATAATGCTTAGATAATCTGGTCGGATTGGAACCTCCCTCATTCCCACACCTAGCACCGATTATTACCCTATGGACGGTTCTGCTTTCTCTTTGCGCACAGGCGAAACACAATTTTTACGAAACTATAAAAGCATCCTTCGTCTCTGTTTTACCCTAAATGGAATAAGGAACCCAAGTGTAACATAACAGTCGTACGATGTATGTTGACTATTTTCGTTATAGGCTTTACGTCTCGTCGACAAAGATGTAATGAAGGAATGTTAAGTGGGCTTTACGTATCATCGACGGCGTGGTAATTAGAGACGGTGACACACAGCTTGGTACGATGTCAGGAGTTGAGAGATGAGTCTGCCATAACCTTTGTGAACCATCCCAGTATTCGTCTGGAGCGTTTTCGGGAAACCACGGAAAACCGAAATCAGTATGGCCGGAACTGGGGATCTAACCATGGTATTCACGAATGCGAGTCCAGCGTGTTACCGTTGCGCCACCTCGCTCGGTATTAAGGAAGGTAACACAACGTCACAAGGCCAGAAAATAGGATAGGTGTCGGTCATGCCCTGGGTTAAGGAACCATCTCAGCATTCGCCGGAATAGATTTCGGAAAACGATGCACTACAGAAATTCGGAAAGCTGGAACCAGGAATTGAACCCAGATTCTTCTGAATGCGACTCCGACGTGAATGGTAGGGATATGCCGATTCGAAGACAGAAGGTCAGGTGTGGTGCTAGGTGGTGCCACTGACAACACTACCAGGCCGATATTTAATCCCTCCTGTTACTTAAAAATTAACATAATTTGGCTTTTTTTCATTATAACATGTGTAGTTTTCCCATTTCTTCTAAAAATTCCTCTCTTTTCTCATGTCTACTCCCAAAAGTTCTTGAAATACATTTATTAAAACGTATGTATTCACGTAGTGAAACCTTCGAAATTTGGGGTTTAGATTACTAAACTCTACGCTAACCAACAATATTGTAAATTCACGCAAATTTACTTGGTACCAAATGTTTTCTGAGTCTGAAGAAAATTAAAGAATGGTCCTTGGATTCATTATGTGATCAAATAATGTTGGGTAACCATGATTATAAACTTAATACTGTATCAACAAAATGTATGAAACTCAAGTTGCAATAGTATGTACTACATGAGACGGTGCCCACGTCTCGATTTCGCTGGACACGGTATGTCATCAGTATTATTGAGATATTTTGCTTTGCTTCCATGGTAGTACACCTGGTAGGGCTGGAATGTACTGTGTACTACCCGCAATAGTTAACGAGGGTGGGTGGATTGCCGCCCCCGTTATAGAAGCTGCGCTTGACTCTACGTAACTGAGTCTGGTTGGATTCACGGGCCTCAGTACTTGCACTGTGCAAAACTCAGCGTAGAATAGCTTGGTTAGTTTCACAGACCTCAGCACAGAAGCTGCGTGAAATCCTGCATGGCAGAGCCTGGTTAGGGCTACGAACCTCTGTTTATACACTGCGTAATACTTTGCGTAGCAGAGAGTGGTTAGATTCAGGGATTTCATGTTTATGCTGTGTAGCAGAGATTGGGTCTGTGCACGGACGTGCGTGCTGCCTTGTTCACGCTGCACAGAAGCTACACGAACTTGTAATACAGAGTGGTTAGGCCCTCAGAATATGAGTAGGTTTGTCACTTATGTAATTGTATGTCTTGTGCTATTATGTTAATGTGTATGGTTTACCAAAAAAATTACGTGACGGGATATAGTCTCGCATGAGGTTTGCTAAACCGTGACGTAGCAGCTGTGTTCTTGAACAGTCAGGCGGGCCCTATTAGATGGTGACGAGGCGATGGCCTTGCTGGGTCACGGCCACGCAGAGACCTTGAATCAGCTGTTGTTTGCTATGTGCATGCTAGCAGTTTGCTCGGCTTGTACTTTCATGAGAGTCTCAACGTCGATGAATGTACGTACGTTTATTTTTAGTAGAGTACGTTGGTACTTATGTCCCTCTGTTATATTGATGTGCGCAACTGGTTTGAGACAGAAGAAATGTGTGGAAAAATTGTAACGGAATTCCGAGTGTTAAGAAGACGGGGCTGCGGGTGTATCGTACTCCGGCGTAATATTAAGGTATCGGTGGTGATAGAAATAATTTAGTTTTTCTCAGTGGGTATTTTAGGGGAAGGTATAATGACATCAAATGATACACAAGTTAACTAAGCCATCGTTGACGGGATTGTTAACTGACGTAGGACAAACGTTAGACGGTCAGGAGTCCTTTGATGAGTTACGGGGCAAGGTCAGGGAATTAGTATTAAAAGATGCGAAGGCTGAAAAATTTAATAAAGTTGATAGTCAGGCAGACAAATTTAAGATTTGTAAAGATATTACGACAAAATTAAGCGAGCGTTTACCGATGGTAAAGTCTAATGATGTGCATTCTGTTATACGATTTTTAGTATGTTTACATCAACTAGTTAGCCTGAATATTGTGGACAAAACGGTTTGGTACATGTTAGCTTTGATAATGGTGGCAGATAACATGACGAGTGTATTTAATGATGCTATTATAAGTAATGTGGAAGTCAAGGATATTGTCAACAGGACTCTAAACTTGTGGTGCACATAGAGCGCGCTAAATGAATTGCGTAGCTAATACGTCGATCGTTTTCAAGGGATAACGGAAGGTTTAGGTGATTTTGTACGGGATATAAAGGATCATGTTGACGTCGTTGGGTTGATTTGCGATGAAGGTAGCTTTACACAGGAAGTTTTAGACAAGATTAGACCGGAATTTATGCGGTATTTTATGTATTATAACAAACCTAATAATATACAAGAATTGTTGGAGGTTTGTATGGAGGTGGAAAAAAAAGATGCGGCACGACCTAGTTATATTTTGCAACATAGATTCGCGTCCAGCACTGGTGAAGTGTCAGCATTTGGCCAAGGCCGCCAGTGCGGGCTTGTGTTTTGTAAACTGCGCGATGTGGCGCACTTACTACGTAATCCTTCCTTACGCCACGAATACGTCATTGTTTCCCAACTAATATTAGTAGTAATGTAAGCTCTTAGTGTAAGTTATTATTCAAATTCCTAATCACATACTTCTCAAAGACACGAAGGTTATTGCAGGCACGGGAAGAGGGAAACCCACTGGTTTTAAACAGTTCTGTGATCCGGGGAAATAGCCACCCCGTGGCTCGAAGTACGTGCTAGGGACACGACTCGCCAGTCCTTAAAAAGGATGCATAGAATGCTAGGCCAGATGGAAATACGGAGTACTGGACGAGATAGTTAAGGGTTTTAACTAAATGGGAATGATGCTCGAGACACAACCACTTAGGCCTGTTTAGGTGCAAATGCAAGTTAACCCACGTCCGTTTAGTATATAGTAGTTTTATCCAGGAGGTCAATTTTCTCGCGAATGGTCGCGGGACCATTAAAGGGATCTGACCAAGGTGCCGCCTTTGGTCTCGTGTAGCGTCGCTGACCTGAGGGATAATTCCAGGCAGTACAGGCGTAGAGACATGTGACTTTTACTGTGGGTCATGTGCACGACACAGTTACTGGCATTGTACCACGAGGACATTGCTATTCCGACCTCGTTGGCGTAAATCATGAGTGCAGAACTACCCCTGTGTCATATAGCCTATAGTGCAAGAGTATCGTTATAAGTTTGTGATAGGGTCCCTTAAATATTTTGTTTTATGGTTATTTGTTGTGATTTTAAATACTTTAAAGCGGAGCTTACGTAAATAATATAAATAATTTAAAAAAATAATTATAGCACCTTCGCACGCACAGTCGGTAAATAATAAAATTAAAATATTGCAGATAATAATTGAAACTATTGTCTAATGAATGCCAATGTTTAAAATAATCTATTAAAGTCAATTAAAACGGCTAGTTATACTTTGTATATTTACAATGATCTATATAATTTTATTTTAAAATGTTAACCAGCAACTGTTAACAATAGTAAAGATAAAACTGTTGCTTCAATATGTAAGCTTATGAATATTTTCAATGAGTCAATTTATTAAATGTAATGAATATAAGTTATAAATATTGATTGTATAAACATGTTACAGGCTTATGTTAACATTTAATGTGAAGTTTTAAGAGCCACATCTAACGTTAAAAATAAAACATTTAGCAGCAGACCATTTTATGAATTTAAATTAAATTGTGGCCTGGTAAAACTAATAAACTAATTATAAATGTTACGACGACTTCCCCAAATGTATAAATACTAGACATAGCCACATATATTTTTTAAAGTTTTAATTGTTCCCCTTCCGAAGGGTTAACATTAACATTTTGAAAAATTGTTTTGCTAAATACTAGTACTATTTTGTTTTTGTGAGTTCAAAGCAAGATTGTAGGAAAACTGACCGGTCCAACGCAGAACAAGTGTTACAAGTCAATAGCATGGAAACGCTGAGCGAGTGCTGACAAGCAAAACTTAACACGTCTCGCGAGGCACGAAGGTAACCAGCACAATATTACCAATACACACGCCGGCCGGCTCATAACACAACACACACTACACAGAACTCACAACATTTGATCGTAACGCCACAATACACGTTGCTACTATTATAATATTGAAAGTATAAATAAGAAATACGATTCTTGAGCATTACAGTTCGATTCATTGGCGAGTGGCATAAACGCAATATAATAATTTTTCAGTACACATTTAGGTGGCCTACCAAAGTTTTTCTCTAGTGCATAATATCTTCATGGAGAAATACGAAAGAACAAATAAAAAGTAAAAGTATGGTGGCTAAATAATTTTAAAGCTGCAAATAAATGGTAAAATAGTAATAAAAGTTGTGATATATTATAATGTAGAATTCAATCAATTAAGAAAATCACAATTATGTGCAGTAAAGATATAATGTAACATAAAATCAGCTGTAAAGAGAACATAAGCTTTCAACACAGTTGACGAAAAAAAATCTGTAGGTAATCTACACTTGAACTTATCAGTTTGAACAATACTAAGTTATTGGATTACATATAATGGAAACAATGAAAGTTCAGAATAGGGTAGCAATAAGCTTTATTAATGTAATACATACTTGAAGGTATTTAAGAGGCTCGAACATTTTAATTCTGTATTGAAACTAATGTTAAATAATTAAGTTGTTGCAGTAAGCAATAAAGAGAAGACAAATTTTGTTAAAAAGAAGGTAACTTTGTGAAACTAGTAAAAAGATGCTGTCAATACAGCTTTTTAATGTCAATTAATTCTATAGTATTTTCAAAAGTGGACTGAGCAGCACGAGTCATTCAATGCATTATTAAATTGTAATACTATAAGTAACACATACGTGCATAGAGTAAGAGGGTAAATGTGTCCTTTCACATCCCTTCCCAACTTTTGAAACGTCGAAGCAAACGTAGCTGCAAATCTTAAGTTATAAATTTTAATTTTAAAAGTAAATGATTAAATAATATCTTCTACATTTCAATAAATTCCTATCAAGATCCTGTACGACAGAGCTATACATTTTAGCGTATTTGATATCATAAGATTGATGTCAACGTGCAAACTTTATGTTCTGTTATCAAACATTTCCTTTTCAGCAGTAAATTGCGTTGTCATGAAAACTGTGAGGAGGGAGAGCATTATTTAATTTTGGAACTATTAATAATTTCAAGTAAGTTAATTGTACGTATTTAAATTAACAAATAATACAAAGCCACATAGTGATTGTTTTGAAAACCTCAAGCAAGGCTGATACATCGTGTACCAACATTCGTGTAGACAGCCGCATTCGGGCTCCGAGACAAGCACGCTCAGCAGAACTCAAGTTCAGGCCCAGTACTTCTGTCAGCATGACTTCATACGTCTTGATATAAACAGAACCATAAATTAAGGCTTGGAGAAGACCTCGGCAGTTCCTTTACCCGAGTTTACCTTAAAGTTTCCTTCCGTATCGAAGAGGGCTTCAACCTATTCTGACGCGGGTCGTCCCTGACCTCCCCTGATCTGAGCCCGTCGTGCGCATCAAGCCCGGCGGCTTGTGCATATTGGAACACACCCGCCCACGTGCGCGACGAGGTAGCGGCGCCTAGACGCCGCCCCCGCGACGTCGAGTGGACGTAATATGTGCCTCGGACCCAGAAAACGACCATCCATTGGTAGGAAAGTGCCCCC
>PNEQ01057318.1:0-10537 GCA_003012365.1 Medauroidea extradentata
GAGCATTTTTATTTCACATAACTTCAGTAAATTTGGCAGCATTTAAGACATGAAACATGATGTAGTAATTTGATAATGATTTCAGACTTTCTTTTTGCAGAAAATTGAACACGGGACGCTCCTAACTATTAGTAGGCTATTGTAATTTGGACTGATACTGTAACCAAACAGTTAAACGTCATACAGTACAGACGTTCAGCGTTGTCAAAATGTGTTGTGTGAAAGGGAGACGAGTACATTGAAAAAATAAGTTTAAAGTAAGCATTTAAAGTTTCCCTCATATTAAGAAGACATCAACCATGCAACACTAGTCCCTATTGTCCGCAGTGAATTGTGATAGTTCTGAAGGCACTTGTTATTTATGTGCTGTTAAGGTGACCGTCTGTCCAGGTCGTTTCAAGATTAATCTCAAATTTCTCAAAGCGCATGAGTGATGTCTTCTCACGAACAACATTTCAAGTATACTGTACATGTGTAAACCCATTTTAGTTCACCACTATTTATTAAAAAAATTTTTATAGCTGCTGGAAATGGCAAAGATTGTTTTTTGTAGTCTTTATTTTTTTTTTTTGGTATGAAAATCTTTGCGCAGACTCTTTCAAATGGTATAGGCACATACAACGTACATTTAACTTAAATGCTACGTTATAAAAATCATAAGGTCACGAAAGTGTGTCTCATAGAGTTGTTGGCGAGAAGACTGCACACTAGTTCAGTGACTCGCTACTAGAGGCTGGGGTGTGCTATGTCGTCCTTATCGCTTACGCACTTGAAGGCCTCGAAGGCACAAAATACGGTCAGCTATGAGGCCATCTTAATGCACAGTAGTCAAAAATGTTTATGCAAAGAATTTAACGCAGAAATCATTGTTACCGAATGTACAGAGTATTTTTCTAAAACTGTCACTGAGTTCCATGTCATGTAAACTGTACGGGCATCAAGATTGTAAGAATTTATTGCGCTGTAAGAAATTGAGTTTAAGGTTGCCGCCTGGGTGAAAGTATTTTTGGTTTTCGAGGTCTAGAAGTGCGGATGCGATCAGGACGACACAGCACGCGCATAATTCCTTACCCTAGAATTTAGGCGACATGCTGCGTTCACAGTCCCCACTTAGCGTACGCACGTACGTACGAAGTATATAGTTGGTCACCTGTGTTACGTACGCACGCATGCTACGCGAGGATGTTAAAGCTAGCATGCACATTCTGTGTGTCTACTTTTAAAAGTAAGTACGTGGTGGTTGTGAATTCAGCTGAAGTCACTGACCTGGCATGCAATCTTCTCGCTGACAGCGCTCCTGTATGAGATGTTCAGTGGTTACTCTATCATTTAATTACGTAGTATTAAATACGAAGGTGTATTGTACACGCCTATACCTTTTAAAACATATTGCGGCAAGGTTTACATACCTAAAAAAATACTGAGAATATTCCCATTTTCGTCATTTTTGACCGCTAGAAAATATGATTTAATGAGCAGTGGCGAACTTGGAATAGACATACACACGTGTTACGTTCTTTAAATGCTAATAATAAGCAGACATTACTCATGTACGTTGAGCATTTTTGAAATAATCTGGTGACGGCCGAATCTCTTCACACCGCTCGGTGGCCTGGGCTGTACAAACTAACAACTATTCTTTTCTTCAGACTTAGTAGGGAAATCTCGTGGTTTTCCCACCAGGGTCATTACAATCTTGAACTAATAAACGGTAAGTGTGTTTGTCATATTACAGTTACTTCATGGCCTGCTCATTCCTTGTGCTCACCCGCTCGTTAAAATTTTGCTGTTTAATAATAGAGACTGTTAAAGCCATACGCCTAATGAATACAAGACCAACTGCGAATAGTTGTTGTATATCAATACTAATTAATAACGTAAGCACATATACAGACACCTGATATGTGTGGCTATAAAATTACGACACTAACGCCAATCCAATAACATTTTTAGCTTCACCATCGTAGTTAAATCGTTACCTTCATTTGAAACAAAATTGAAGTGGCGATATGAGTTATACGGATCAACACAATATTAATTCATGTGACTGTCCGTTTTATTACGTTAAGTGGTAGAGTCTGTCGTTAATACAAATACATTCTTTAAAATGTTAATTCACACTACTTATATTTATGATTATGTATCGCATACCTGCCCCGTGAAGGCGTTTCGGCGAGGGAGTAAAACACTTTTTTATTGCAAAACTTGTCAACGTGCTCCCATTGCCCAACATAGCTACATTTCCGAAAACCGCACAAGTTTCGAACGATGTCTGAATGATAGTTCGTGTTGAAGAGTCCTGGGTGTATCACTTAATAATTGGTTCCTCGTTCCTTACACGGGCGGTACTGGCTGTGTGCAGTGTACCTGTCTACTCTCTGGCAGTCTAATGCTTCCACAGCTAGCTGACAATTATTTACTACCATTGCTAATCATCGCTTGTCCGAGAACACTTTTGTCATCGCCACTGATTAGAAACATTATTTTGGAGCCCCTTAAAATGGTGAAAACTATTTAGTCGCAACTGGAATCAATAATTATTAAAACACTGCGTGTACAAATTTAGTGCCTTGTACATGAGACGGTGAGGCACTTGACAATATTTCCAAGTAGGCGAGTGCTTAAGATTTGCTTTAGATTTTGGATTCTTATTTTTTTTAAAACTGCAAATTATAGTTTTGATAATAACACATGGAGGAGCTGTAAATTATAGATGTACAATACAACACACGTAAAAATAATGCACATACAGTAGCAGCATTTTGATCAAGCGAAATGGCAACAGAATTCCAACGTGTTCAAAAGAAATCATATTGAGTAGGGGCAATATTATTTGACGTTCATTGTTAGCATAAGAGCCTCACATGAACAAGTAGTAGGAACATAAATATTTACTTTTAAGAGTTATTTCAGAGAGTTTATATGTTCCACTGTTTTATGTAAACGTTCATGTCCGTGCTGGAATACGGACCTAGGACCTCTCGCACCACAGGCTGGCATGCTACTGACTACGCTACAGAAGCTGGCAGGGACATTAAAAATCCTCATAATATATGCTGACATGCTGGAGTATGAATCGTATTTGGGTATTCACTTTGGCATGATCCTGTGCTACCAGCTCTGTACACACCTTCCACACTTGATTGGGAGCAGCGAGAAGAATAATAAATGTAGCCAAATATACGTAAATTAGTGTGAACATAATATTTTGATTTATTTAAATGATTTTTATTTAAACAGCCATCTCACTGTAAGACCACTATATATTGATATTATGTTTGGTTTATGAGATCATTCACGTTACTATTATTGAATGGAAATGGCAGTGATAGTAAATAACCTAGGCCAAAGGATCACGATATTGTCAATTCGGTACGTGCAATTACTTATTTGATGGTCATAGAGCATGCTTTTGCTACTCAACTTTCACGCAGCTGAATACCATGGATCTAACTGTAGAGAGCGAGATGTAAGCTAATTAATTTTTGTAGCATTAAAAAAATCAATAAGGAAATAGGATTCGTTCACAGAACTGAAACAACTTTTTCCTTTCAATCTGATTATTTTGTTAAAGTGTCAAGCACGGTATTAAGATGTAAACTATCATAATGTCACAGGTGTCGAATGTTATGTTATATTTAAATTACCACTTTTTTTCCCCTTCGGATTGGAGTACATTGAATAAACAATAATTTGTGTAACGAGAAACTGACTTTCTTACTTAATCACTGTGTCCTGTGCGTTGTTACTTTGTACATTTATCGTTTGACTTCAATGTATAATACGTTAATATTATGCAGAACTAAAACCTGTTAAGATTTATGTGCCAGCTTTACCATTGGCAAGGTTTTTAGATAAATTCTATATTCACAATAATTGTAGTGATGTTGTGTCGTGAGCGAAGAAATTGTCGACATCGCACATCCAGGTTTTGAAGTTTCTCTGCAGTCTGTCGTTTCACACAAGCTGTACAGAAGGTATACGACAGTCAGATATGCAAGTGAACATCTTTACCCCATCCTGGTCGCTGTTCAGTCATTAACAAGCCCGGCGTCAAGCGACAGATACTGTTTGTGGCTGAGGAGCAGCCTTGACCATGGGGAGGGTGCGGAGGTAAGCTCCAGGGAAACCCCTTGTTTACTCTTTACCTGAGCCTGCAGTGTTGCCAATACGCCGTTGAAGTCGTTTGCTGTGCTAAACACTTCATGTTACCATATCGGAGTTACACCTTTCGTTGCTATGGTAGAAATGGTTGAACAAGTCTTATCAACCAGCCTGCATAGTAGCAAATTCCAAATGAAATCCAATTATTATACAAAGATATCATTTCGGTAACTCAGAACGTGTTAGTTATTTCAGTTTTATTTAATTGATCACGTCAAATATGTTTTTAAAATGTGTTATTTCTCATCGTATAACATTAATATATCGTAGAAGCACTCACTGCCCTGTTTCCGTAACTCGAAAGCGAATTTTCTGTGGGGTAAAGGGATTAGGTAAAAATTACACTTAAACTGAATCATTTGTATTATTTGAAACCTAAACGAGAATGTCTCTTACTTGCAAACTGTGGAGATAAACAGGTTTTACTAATACTTTACTACACCAGTAAAATGATTTTCCAGTGTACACAGTGTCAGTGTAGCGGCTAGAACGCTCGCCTCACACTAAAGCAATCGAGGCAGAAAGCCCGGCGCGATCAGTTACGGATTTTTGCATTTGGTAGGAGCGTCGGGAGCTTTCTCGTTTAAGGGAGCAGAGGGGAGGCCAATGTCTGAAGCGAAATTGTTACTGAAGTTATTACACTAGACAACAATTTTCGCGTAGTATTGTGTTAACAGTAGCCACTCGTAAGTAAATATTTATTGAGGAAAATGGACTTCAAAAGTAAATTATTTTTTACAAAATACTACGAAAGACCTAAAGTTTATAGTGATTATTAGGTTTTTATAATTAAATTTAATAAATTTCATGCAAAAAATTTGAATTGGTTTTTGTAGCAGTTGTGAAGTTTTTGGCTTATCTATGTGGGATTGGCCCAGGAAGGGGAGAAATTTTCACCCTGCAACCCCTCCTCCACTCATATTTTCTGATGCCCTGGCCGCTGCCAGTCAGAGTTATTTAACTTTGGAGATATTATGTTTCTCTAACACAAATATTCCAGAGCTGTTTTATATCAACCACATTTACTCGTGCTGGCATACACCGCTCAGCTATTTTATGTTTTTATATGTGGTTTTAAGCATTCCTCTTTTAGGGAAGTTGGTTGATATCGGTATCCAGTTTGTATAAAGGCGCTTTATCGTTCAGAAATGAGCAGCTAGCAAATAACCTTAGCTTCAGATAGACTTTCAAGAATGGTTACACCCTTCCAGGATATACTTAGAAAAGTCCGATACGTATAACGTATTTATCCCTCCAAATATTTGCGAGAAATCGTCTATCAGAATTTGTCGGTATTTTTTAAAAACACTATACGTTTATAGCTAATAACATGGGATATGCATACATCATTTAAGGACGTTGTCTGGTTGACGCAATTCTGATCTCTAGAGGCTTAGACATGCCGTAGCGCTGAAATTACAATGAAATGGCGCGCGGTCGTTACGATGCCAACTTGTCTGACACTTTTTAATATTGCGAGTCGAACTTTTCGTACTTAAAAATTACCTAGTCAACACTAAGGGACAGAAATTGAAAATGGAATCACCCAGTCCAATATGACGTTTACTAACCGCTTTTTGTAAGCAGACATAATTAACGCATGTTGAAAGTTTTAAGGTAACAGCCATAGAGCTGAAGCTCTTATAGAGTTCGGCAGGCGCAATGTTGGTGTGCCTGCGGAATAGTTTTGCGCGCTCGAGGTACGGAGCCAATGACGTGAAATCGACACTGACATCCACGTACTTCAATGGGCTAGGGCTCTACAATGGGCCAGTCGTCCTTACATCGGCCCTCTTCTCATAAAAGAGGAATAGTTGGAATGTCATGTTTGCGTTTACAAATGTTAACTGTAAAAACATAAGATTGCTAAGTTGTCATTTTTGAGACAGTGCGGGTGCTGTAATAGCATGTAATGCTTTCGACGTGTTGCAAATAATTGTGAAACTTTCAGTGGTGCCCTACTAATTTATTCGTATGAAGTAAGAAGAAAAGTTGAATGAAGTTTTCTAATGTAGTTTTACACAAATGCTGTTAAACATTTTGTTATATAACGCAACAATAAAGCCTTTTCTGGAGCCAACAGAAATATGTTCAGAGTTAATATATTAGCGATAGCCACATTGGGCACATGTTTCGTACTATCCGTCATATTTTCAAAACATGCTACAGTACAGTACAGTACAGCTTTGTTTAATTGTGTACATTTCCTCACAAAACATGTTCAAACACTCCACCACCAACTTCAATGCATTTTGCTGCTCTGGTAGACAGCTGCTGTGTTGCTGATCTGAGCTTATTAGTACATTGCTGTACTTGAGCACAAGAATGGTAAATACGAGCGAGAAGTTCCTCTCTTGTGACCAGCCTGCGCGTGTAGACTTCGCTTTTAAGCCAACCCCACGCCGTGTGGAAATGTACACAATTAAACAAAACATACGATAACAGTATTGTGATTTACTATCGCCTGCACATTTCCCGTTCCTTGTTGTTTTCATTCGGTTTCTCTGAAACGGTTAAGAAATGGGCATATGTTTATTAGAAACATTTTGTTCAGAATCACCAGTACTATCACCCCTCAAAGCATGTTCCTTTCCTCCCGACTCATTCTGTATAATGTGGAGACCTTAGAAATAAACACTTCGCATATTATAATCGGATCTTATTAACACTGTTGGTACGCTGCACAACAAGTGGTGCAGTAATACCTCTACGATAATCTTATTAACACTGTTGGTACGCTGCACAACAAGTGGTGCAGTAATACCTCTACGATAAAAACAAATTATAGACACTACAAATCTATGGTTCAAGAATAAAAAACTAAACTTAAAGATATAGACTGCTGAAGAAATACTCACTAGCATGACAAGTGCAGGGGGGTGAAGACCCTAATGTGATGGCAACAGCCGGCACCGTGTAGTAGGCTTTACTTTCTTGCAGATTTCAAGAATGCTGAGTATCTATGGCTGTTTAAGTCATTCCCCGAGCTTCATAAAGTGCTAAGAACATTTGCTCACCAACCAGTGACACTAATTCTGGTGTCTATGACGCATTGCAGATTATATTCGCAATGGCTCTTATATTTTTATATTTCCTAAAACGTTTCACAATCAATGCTTTATATTTTCTTTTTAAATTTGAGGTGGTTGGTGTCACACTGACTAAATTCATGGACTTGAAAGAATATTTAATCAAGTTTTTGCAATTCCAAGGATGAGTATGTTTCAGTATGAACTTTTCCTTTCCGTGGTTTGACGATAAATATGTTGCATTGTGATTGAGGCAATGCAATCATGAACACTAGGAAATTTCTGATGTCTGTTTGCCAGTTCTTAGACTTTATACTACTCGTTTAGTGCTGATGGTAATAGTGTTGAATAAAAACAGTGCAATTATTGACATAGTTGTTCTTAACATAGTCACATACTGCTTGCACATACAGAAGAAACTGGAACAATCACTCCGTTTCACACGATGCATTAGAAAGTCGTTGCCAATGAGATTTTGAATAACCTCTATGTCAAGTTATGAAGTGTCAACAATTGCTGGGAAAAATAGATCCTTTAAATCCTCATAAGTGTACACACATTTTTGATGAGTGCATGATGGTGGCAGTTTAGCAAGAACACTTCTCACAAACGAGAGCAACAAATCAAAGCTTATCCACAAATTATCTCAGAAAAAATTTAACTGAAGGCATTGAGACAAGAACAGCTGATGGAAAATATTACAAAGCCGACACATGCATTGCGCGATATGAAGAAAACAAACCTTTGACTAACTGAAACACAGAAATTAAAGGGGAGGACACTACATTGCTTGAATTACTGATTGCAGTAGCTTAATGACGAAACAACATATTTTTCCTGGAAGAGGCAAAAGTTAAAACAACAACATAATCATCCTTGGAGTTACGAAATAATGTATATTCAACAATAATTATTTTTGTCCATGCATTTATGGGGCGTGACATCACCTTACGTGTATGAAGAAAATATAAGACATTGATTGTGAAACGTTTTAAGAAACAAAAAAGTTCCAGAGTCATTGTGAATTTATTTTACAATGCGTAATCGACACAAGAGGAGGTTTCACTTGCTGGT
The DNA here is from genome assembly GCA_003012365.1 of Medauroidea extradentata. Classification (NCBI taxonomy): domain Eukaryota; kingdom Metazoa; phylum Arthropoda; class Insecta; order Phasmatodea; family Phasmatidae; genus Medauroidea; species Medauroidea extradentata. The sequence continues at coordinate 8,268 of PNEQ01057318.1, forward strand.
GAGCAAATTTTATTGACCCTTTATCAAGCTCTGGAAAATTACTTAATCAGCCATAGATACTCTGCTTTCTTGAAATCTGCAAAAGGTGAGCCTGATCATCTATCACAGTCACACACGCAAGGCTAGAACCAGACGCAGAATTCTTTTAGAGTGTTTCTGCAAGTGTAGCAGTGGTTGGGCAACCACCTTAGGGGATGGGTACGAGTGAGTGAGAGATGTTTGGTCAGCGCTTAAGATCGAGGTCTTCAGCGCTGGTGATAGGTGACACGAGGTGAGTATGGAGTGGCGCCGGAATGAGAAGGGGGAAACGGGAGATCCCCGAGAAAACCCACCGACCAACGACATCGTCCGGCACGATTCCCACATGCGAAAATCCAGATCGCCTTGGTGGGAGGCGAGACCACAGCGGCCCCGTGGGATGGATACGAGTTTATGATGAAGTACTGGAGGCCCTTTTAATCAAGGACTCTGCCGCACCTGGCTCAATCTTGAAGGCAGTAATTTTGCAGATATGCGGCTGATTGTGATGGACGACACAGGTGTCGGAAAGCTGGGATGAAATGCACCTCAGTTTGCGGCAACTGTCAGGCAACTTGTACGAATGGAATCCCACCAAAATATGAGGTTATCGATGAAAAATGTTTACCTAAATAATATGAATTTTCAACTATAACCTCCCTCTCCTCCTCTTCCCCAAGGAGAACAGTTCGGCAACTCGCTTGTCTGACGCCAGCACAAGCTTTATGACTCAAGTTTAAAGGCCAACAATACACTTGTAGCGGACTCCAGTTGGCATGAGCAGGCATAAGGCGCTCTTGTCGGGCCTTCTAGACTGCTAAACACTGCCTGCAGTAGCCATAATTAGTGTCTTCATCCCCCTGCACTCATCACGCTAATGAGAATTTGTTCATTAGCCTATATTTCGTAGCATGTTTTTTTCTTCGTACCAATGGCTATCAGTGCATGTTTTGTTTTTATAGTAGAGTTATTATTACACCGTAGTAATACGTTATGTAGACGGTTCGGGATAGAGTGAGCACTCAAATAAGCCCTGCTTAAGTTCAATTTTTCGCGAATTTGTATCTTTCCGCACGTAACGGCAATCGACGGGAAATGTCTAACCTCTCTGGACACATCACTTGATGTTTGCGCGAGTAAGATAAAGTTTGCAGACGGTAGGAACCTTAATATGATTCGGGAAAAAAAGTTCAAATAATGATATAAATTACAACTACGTCGATTTCAGTTTATTTTGTTTCATTAGTGTTGTATTGAAGTATAAAATTATAAGGGACTATTTTGCGTAATTTCGCTGCCAACCATGAAAGGAGTAAGGCAACTGTATTTAATGTTGGAGTATATGCACAAACGCCTAGTGATATTTTTATGAAGTTAAATTTTTAGTGCTCACTTTATCCCGAAAGCCCTGTAGTAGCTTATTTTCCTTTACATTTTTACGTAAAAATGATATAGTTACATCACTCTTACAATTTTTCCATTAACTGTTGAAACACGTTCGCTATTAATTTACTTACGTAAATAAAAAGAAGTAAAATAACATTCAAGACAGTAACAGGGTGGTATTTCCAAAATATCTCACACGATATAAATGCTTATTAGAAGCCTTTCAGAAGCGGTAAAAATTTCACTCCCACAAAAAAAATGTAAAAACATGATAACTGGAATGGTATTTCATAATATAACTTGTGGATACAAACGAAGGTAGGATTGTCACGTACCGTAAAACGGGGTGAATAGGATTAAAATTTGAATCAAATTTCTCGCCAGGAATGTTTCTTTTTAAAAGTTACATTCCAATCAAATTATCTGTCAACAGCATTTATTTGCCTATCAAGGAAAAAAAAGTTTGTAAAGCAAATACTGCACTGATAATTTCGTTCTAAATCTTTTGATCCTATTCACCCCAGCGATCCTATTCACCCCGTTTTACGGTACATTGAGCTTTGTTACAGAGTCGTGTCCAATATAATGGTAGAGTCACCACTCGAAATCTAATTGAAAAACTAGTATGGCATAAAAATCTACTCGCCAGTATAGTGTATTGTTAGAGGTACGTCAATTTCGCAAATACATTCCAGATCAGGTTGAACGCCAAAACATATATAATTCATAATCACGTGTGTGATTAGCTAGTGGCTGTCACGAAACGCATTTGACTACTGCAAGCCAGTAGTAAATAAGGAAATGATTCATAGAGCTATCGCTTGTAAAGTTATAAGCCAATAATTAATCGACTGTATCCAGTGCAT
>PNEQ01057319.1:0-10537 GCA_003012365.1 Medauroidea extradentata
AATGTGTTCCAATACAAAATTACGCTCCCATTTTTTCTTCGATATAATACTCGCAATTCCGGTAACAACTTCACATTTTAAGCTATGCCAAATACAAAAACAAGTCAAATCTTCCACCAAATTACTACTAGCGCTCGGCGACATGAAGGAGTCACATTTTATTCCTCAGTGTCAAGACCTCTACCTTCTTAGACCGTGGAGTACACTGAGGCGCGGCAAGTTCAAATAGGTTTTTTTTAATCATGATTGTTATCACCTACTAGGTGTGTTATTTTAGACGTCCAGAGAGAATTGAGGTTCCTTATGAGAAAGAAGGACTTTTTGTATGAATTTTGACGCAGCCAGGCCATTTTTCTGAAGAGGCTGAGAAATATATTTAATTTATTTGCAATGGCTGTTCATCCTAAGTACAGGATTGTTTTTATAAACAGTATGTACCTATACTATAGCGTGGGTGTTTGGAAGAGCCCTCAAACGCTTTACTAGCTTTTTGGTGAAGCATTTTCAAGTGCTGAAGAGACGCAGCTACGTCTGACGCCATTCGGGTAACGCTGTCATAATGACGCCAACACTTCAGTCAGCAGTAGGATAGCCGCCCGAGCCTATTTGCCTGCTAGGCGAGGACGAAGATGCAGATTATCATTGATGTAGTTTTAAAATAAACTGTGTTTATTTTTCGTTCTTCTGCAAACCGTATTTCCGTTATGAAATCTATTTTTTTTTGTGAACTACGAACATTATCCAGTGGCATGAGTTTAAGTTTGTTCTTTTGCTTTACTGACTGAAGTCAACCAAAGCTAGCCAATTATTTCTTTAATTTATTTTGGACTGCATGAACTATTCCGAGACATGAAACTTCTTATTTTCCATTTAAGAAATGCCGCACGTTTATTTCTGCAAGTACGAGAATTAGAGCCTTTCCCTTACCCCACCTATATATTTTTTTTATTTAATTACACGGAAGGTATTTACGTACGTCTACTATAATTTGTTCACAGCATCAGGATAGTTTTGGTAAATAAAACTTCCACTATTCAAAATCGTTAAACAGTAATGTACTTATTTTTTTAAACTCATCTGCATGTTTTTTGTGTGTAGTACTTATTTGTTTCACAGCCCGAGAGGTCGCAAGGACGATGGTAAGCACTTCATCCAGGTATAAGTTCATTTTGTCTGTATTCTCGTTCAACTCCGCCTGTCTTCACAAACCTGATTTTTCACTTTCCTGTAGAGCTGTAATAGTAGTAGCATCGATTGCAACATCCCTCTGTAATCCACATTACACTTTTCTTGTTCAATATCTTTCCATACATTTAATTCTAATCTATCCCGTGTAGCTGTAAGACTATTTTTTCCAGACATGGCACCTAAGAAGACAAAATACAATTTAGGAGATCAAACCTAGTTAACCCTAAATAAAATAAACAAACCCTTAAGTTTACTCTTTACATTTTCAGTTACACTAACACAGGTGGCAAACGAACACAAAAGCAAAACAAAAACAGCCACTACTTTGTAGGCCCAGTGCCTTCGAGGTAAAGTCGGGGTGTGGGGTCACCACTACATACGGGCGGTAAAGGATGGTCGGGGAGTACTCGGAGGTGAATGTTGTCGAGATCGGGGTTTACAACCGTACCTGGCCATGGAGCCGGTACAATGAAACATCTTTGAAAATTTTGTAGGAATGTTCAAACTAGTGTAGTTTCACAATAGGCTACATTAGTCAGATGCAGTTCAGTTAGGTAGGCCTAAACAACTTTGCTGCTGACGAACATTAGAGGCTGGCTAATTTTTTAGTATATAACATCTTGTTAATTGTAGGCGATTTATTTTTGTGAGTTTGTTAGCTTATACGGGCACAATTTTTTAAAATATGTGCTACTAAAGGTTAATAATATAATGGTTCATAGAATATTCGTGGCATGCATTTTATTACCCCATAATTTGTAGCGCCCTTGCCCCATGTTTTTAATGTCACTGCTTCCTCCTTTTTAGTGGACTAACCCTACAATTTTCTGTCCATCTACCCTACATATTTCTGTCCATCTGCTCCAAGGTTTTTAACGTCTGTACCTAACATATTTAATGGTCCTACCCTACAACTTTCTGTTCTCCTTCCCTACATATTTCTGTAGGCCTACCTCTGCTGTAAGATTTTGATGACATTGCCCCACATTTTTGGTGGTCCTACCCTACATATTTCTTCACCTCTGCTCCATGATTTTAATGTCCCTACTTAACATTTTAGTGGTCCTACCCTACAAATTTGTTCTCCTACCCTACATATTACTATACCTCTGCTCCAAGATTTTTAATGTCCGACCCATTTTTAGTTATCCTATCCTACAACTTTCTGTTCTTCTACCCTATATATTTCTGCACCCCTGCTTCAAGATTTTTAATGTCCCTACCCAACATTTTTAGTGGTCCTACCCTACAACTTTCTGTTCTCCTACTCTACATAATTCTGTATCTTTGCTCCAATATTTTAATGACCTTGCCCCATATTTTTAGTGGTCCTACACTATATATTTCTGTACCTCTGCTGCATGTTGTTTAATGTCTCTGCCCCACATTTTTGTGATCCTATCCTACAATTTACAGTTCCCCTTCCTTATGTACTTTTATACCCCTGCTCCATGATTTTATATGTCCTTGCCTCACATGTATAGAGCTCCTATCCTACAATGTTGTGTGTCCATACCCTGTAAATTTCTGTACCTCTGCCTCCTAAAATGAAATCGTAACTATAAAATACTCTTTGAAGAAAGTGTTAAACAACAACTTTAGTTAGGCCTACCATAAAATGGTTAAAATTACTAATTTTGGTATCCTATTTTTAATGCCTTTCTGCACTCTTGTAGTGATGACATTTTCGTACTTAGTAGGCCTATTCTGCAACATTTTGTGGGGTAACTTAACTTGACTTGTTAAAGGACAAGCTTTGTTAATTTTCTCCATATGATACGAAATTTACATTCTACGATTTTACTGTCAAATTCCCATGTTGATGTGTTTCAAGATTTCTTCAGTAAATGCCTTGAAAAGGCATTTAATGTGCAAAACAACACGTAGACGAAATCGTAACACATTATACAAAATCACATAACGTAATCTTGGATTTCTTTAAACAATGACCACAAAAATATAATAACTGTAGGTTTGATGCACGTTTACCATTAGGTTAACCTCATCACTATTTACAAAAGAACTACGAGTACGATAAAACATTATCTGGTTTTGTACGTGACTACGGTTATTTTATTTAATTCGCAAAACAAAAGAATTCGCACAGTTCTTCCATTACTGGATTATTAAAACAGGAACAAAAATTGTATCACTGCTTAGCACGGGACGAACGAGTTTGTTTTGAACAAGCATCGTCATGTGACATCACACGTGACATTTTTTATTGCTGCCGCTGCCAGTTCTGCCCTTGCTCGCCGAGCATGGGCAGAAATGGCAACTATTTCTGGCAAAATTGTCATCAACTAGTTCCACCCGAACAGCATACAAAAAAAAACACTTTCGGTTAAACGAACGCCTTCTGGCAGAAAACTAGCAGAACTGGCACAAAGTGGCAGACCATGCGAACAAACCTAATACTTGTTAAAATAAAGTAGTTAATAAATAGTGTAAATAACCGCTTCGAAATCAAAATAAATTATAACATGAAATATCTACATAATTATTAACAATCTAATAATTTATATTACGTTTTCTGCAGTCACCAAAACTTATAGGTCTCCATGTGAACTGGGAACCTAACCTCAACTAAATGATTAAAAACATATGACACCATTTTTGTTCCAATAACACGAGTAAATTTGGATAAGTACCTATCAGCAGGTCGTAGTAGCAGATAGCTTATCCAGTGGATAGTCTCTCAGATAAGCGATATCAGAGGGTCGCATACACTTTTCAGGACTATCTTCTAGATATATTTTATCCAGAACTTTATCAGGAAGTGGTAATACAGGCCCTAAGTTTCATATAACTTTAATGGTTTTAAAAACAACAGAAAACATATTATATATATATATATATATATATATATATATATATATATATATATATATATATATATATATATATATATATATATATATATATTATACACACACACACAACTTTCTCGGCATTAAATATAAACTCTATTATTCATCTATTCAAACTTGTAAATATTTTTACCTAGGCCGCAAGTCTTGTATAAAATATTGCCATATTTACAAGTGTTTGTTCATACAAGTATTTTTGAGAAACACAGTCACCACTAGACTTGTAAAAAGACTTGTGACTTTTACAACTACATTTGTAGCAACCAGTTTCGACTTGTAGCTTTATGAAACAGAAAATACCAATTTTTTATAAGTTACAAGTGAATTCTCTTGTAACTAGTAGACTTGTAGTTGTATTGAACATGTCCCTGGTCTTAACCCGTAAGTTGAAAATTGACCCTCATTATAAAATTGGCACCGCTGATAAACTGATGTTGTTGTAACAAATTGAACTACGAGTAACAAGTTCGTGTCGCAGCCGAAAGAAGCACTGGTAGTACGATGCTGTATTGCAGTATTAAAAACCATGGCCATAGAGGAACAGGTCTGGACACTTGGAGCTGAAAATTGATTCTCTTAAGGCCGATTCACAATGAAGATAATATGGAGCTTCTTACGTTATCTTTACGTTACAGCTGATTTGAGATATAGGTCATGCTGCAGTGTTTTCACATTGAATTATCGGCGATGCAACGGTAACTTAAAAATGTCGAAGTTGAGTCAACTTCAACATAACGTAAAGGTAAAGTTAAGAACAGCCAATCAGAAACAGAGTTGTTCTTTTGTCGGCTATTGCCTACGAGATTTTATCGCGCCAAAACTAACAGACGTTTCTCGTAACCTCAAACTGTGTGCTGCTCGCTCGTGCATGTACAAGAGTGTATGAAGAAAATTAAATTTGTCATAGTTGTGTTCTAAAGTGTGGTGAAAGCAGAATGTTCCTCATTGTAATTTTAAGTAAATAATATTTTTAATTCTACGTAATATTTGTTACTCGTGTGACATGGTATTGTGAGTGCATTGCCTAATACATGTGTGGCTATAGTTGTTTAGTGAATCGTATATCATTATCATATATTTATAAATAATTCAGAGGTAATGTGTAGCTAAAGCATTCGTTCAAGGACCCTACAATAAATTTAACTAGATGGTTTGCGTGTTCGCTAAGGTAGGTGTGATATGTATAGACAGCAAACATATTGTTAACATATCAAACAAGTGTTTCACCAGTCTCATGAAAGACATTAAACTAAATTTAGCCCTCCCATTTCATGAAATAAATAGAACCCCAACAGAATAACTCTTAAATAAAACATGTGTAGTAAGAGAATAAAAACCGAGTTGGTAAGAAAGGCGTAATGTTACAACTAGGAGGGTAATTTATTACACATTTTCAACACATAACTGAAACATGTACTTGCGAATCATTTTTGTTATTAATTTATGTTACCACTTGTATATGTAAATATTTTGCGACTGAGATAACATCTTTAAATGTAAATATTGCAGTGATCGTCAGTAGTCTTGTAGCATTTGTAACATGCTTCGTTAGAGTCAGATAAAATAGTGTATTTTATTGCCACCGTACGAAATATCGAACCAGGGGCCCAATTTTTGAAACTGTCGGAATATTTCCTCTAGAGGAATGTCTGACTCGATAGCGAGTGTCGGAATGTGAAAATTCTTATTTTTGAAACGACCATAGTCACTATCATGTCGGAATTGTAAGAGTACAATAGCACGACATGGCATCGTTGCATTTTTGTGACGTCACTGTCACGCATCCAATCAGTGGATTCTAAACAAAAACAAGCAAAATCATGTATTTCTGAAATATTAAGAGGGAAAACGTGGAAATAGGATTATATCTTCTGCATTCATTGTATTGAATGAAAGCGAATGTAACCTCTATCGTTACCTGAAAGAAATTAAAACTTTGAAGTTGTAGGCCTAGTTAATTTGAAATGCTTGTCATTGTTTTCTTAATAAATTCAGTGTTCATAGGTACTTAACCTAAACACTCTTGGCTTGCGATTAATGTTTATTGCAGAACCGCTGTGTTGGGAGTAGTACATTCGACGATGATTCAATTTCACGTACTGATGTTTTCAACCCCAGTAATTTAACACCAAAAGCATTTAATTCTAGATGTGTAAACGTAAGGTTCTCGTATTGAACAGTTTAGAATATCCTTATTCAATGTATTATTTCATGTGTAACAAGACCAAAAACCAGGATATGAATCTTCTGTTTTTGTTTGTAATTTGAAACATGGGGACAAGGTCAATAATACAGCAGTGTACCAAAATATTGTCCAACATATTCATACACACATATTTTTTCCCCAGTTACATAGGTAGGCTATCTGTCTGAAACTTATTTTATTTATTATCAGTAATATCTGGTTATCCTTCCAATCAGACTTGTCATAAGCTTTGGAACCTACCTATAATTGCACTTAAGACATTTTGCTAAAAAGGGAGGAAGGTTTTTGTGTTTTTTTTCAAGTGGGTAGTAAGTTTAGGTGTACTGTACCAGCACTTTTTTTTTGCAACTACACTTTTGAAAAAGTATGGCTACATTCGAAGGGGCCATGGTCATCGTGTAGTCATGCCTATAGGTTTATCACAGATGAACAATGATAAGTTTTATACTTGCAATAGGGCTAGTGCCCAGTGGCGAACAAACTCCTCCCCATCCCCACAGCACCAATCCTTCAGTCCCTTCCTAAACCTTCCAACCCCCCTCTAAGCCTACCAACTCCTCCAGCAATGCATTCAACTCCCTCGCTGTCCTCACCAACATCGACTGTCTACCCCTCTCCCTTCTCATCCCATCTGAATTTTCTCAGTGTTTTTGCTTTTCCCTTATAGATTCCTTTACTTTCTAGGCCAAAAATCCTCATATCCCCTCCCCTTACATCACCCTATACAACATGACCAGCCTGCTGTCCCTTAATGGTTTCCGTCCCAATTCCTTCATCTTCATGCTAGGCCTATAGTTCCTTTCCTCCTTACCAGTCTGACTCTCTCTAATCCATTTATTGATCACCCACCTCGCTGTCCTTCACTGCACCTCCACGTACAGATCTCACTCTACAGCAGCATATTCAAATACTGGACGATCCATCGTGCAATATACTTTTCCCTTCGCCACACTACTAACCCTCTTCAACACCCTCCTGAGCAGTCCTAAATCCCTTCTTGCCTTCTTAACCACTCTGTCCGCCTGCTTTGTCTACCTTAGATCCACCTGAATCATAACTCCTAGATACTTATATTCTGTGACTTCCTCTATATCCTCCCCAAAACACTCTAAGCACCACTCTCTTCCTAGTAAGCCTCACCAACTTGGTTTTATGCACATTAATCTTCATTCTGTTCTCCACTGTCCAAGACCACAACCTATCAATATGCTCCTGCAAATTGATTCCACTGCCCACACAACACACATGTATGTAATTTGTAAGTTTCTTATGGGCACTTATTGGTATGTTGTATGTACATGTAATGTTAAAATTAGGTGCAAAAATTGTTTAAGTGTCCCACCACTGTACATAAGTAGAACATATGTTATATACATAATGTCTCTACATGAATAATGTTAAGCTTTTTAGCTATTCAATGTTTGTATATCATACATATATTTGCAACTGTTCATAATACAGGTCATTTTCATCTATGATATATGTCAAATACACATGCATATAAAATCAACATTTAGCTACTGTGTATATGTATATTATGTTGTGTGGGTGTATATAGTACACAGTAATCTGCAAATAGTCTTATTTTACCTTTAATATTGAATCTCATGTCATTCACCATTATAGTGAATAACAAAGGTCCCAACTCTCTTCCCTGCGGCACCCCTGATGTAACCTCTCCTTCCTCTGACATTACTTCTCCCACTTTCACTGTATGACTTAGGGCCGTATCTATAAATGGCTTTCGAATGACAACAAATTGCTCACCAATGCTTTCTCTATGGGGATTGCAGTAGGTTGTCATTCGAAAGCCGTTTATAGATACGGCCATTAGTCCCCTGAGAAAGTCCTTAATCCTGTTAACCAGCCGCTTGTCATCCAGCAGTCTTTCAACTTTTCTAATCAGTATTCCATGAGGAACCTAGTCAAAGGCCTTCTCGAAGTCTATGAAACATACATCTAACTGCTTCCCCTCATCGACCGTCTGAACAAGATCCTCCGACAAACTTGACTTTCAAAGCGCCTTTCATTAGCAGTATTCTCCAGTCAGGTTTACTTTGCAATTTCATATTGTTGAATCTAAAAATTTTTCTTTTCTCGCTTTTACCAATTTACTGAGCTTTACATTTGAGACTAGTTCAGGCCTAACCTTTCAACACCCCTACTCCCCATGGTAATCACCCTGCCATCATATGTCACCGTTGTTAGATAGTTATCAGGTGACGTCAGCTGTATCGGAAATGTATAGCAGGCTACAATTTCTATTTGTGGTTTTGTACTGATACGTACAATGTTATTATTAAAACTTCAGCCTCCATAATAAGAAAAAATGACTGCAGTAAGTTGTTGAAAGTAAATTATCCATCTGAATAGCATAAATGTCACTCTGATAGGTATTCATGGGAAAAGGTACTAGGAATGTTAGCATTTTTTTTTCAAGCTTTATCATTTTATTAATTCTTTGCTTTTACCAGAAGATTTCTTTATGAGAATTTGAGAGGAACAGTTTATGAAAATAGCAGGTAGAACTGTAAAATTGTACACTGAAGTGGATTTCTTCAGCGACAAAGGAAATGTGATCTTTAGCGTGAAAATGATTTTGAGTCACACCATATGTGACTGATGGTATAACGCCCCAAAAATGAGTTTTGGCGGAGATAATGTAAATCCACATATGAAAGGTCAATTGGGTAAATTGTATAAGGCCTACAGTTGAAGTATGAATATTGTCCCATTGTTTAAGTAAGTGCATAAATGTACAATTTAACACAAACTTTTGCCAAGTAATGTGACTAGTGGCTAACCTATTTTGCATGCAAGGACAATAACTTTTTAGTGTAGTTCATTACAGCCATCATATCTTTGAGTACAATTTTGTGCAGAGATATGACAAGTTATGATATATGATAACATCGATATAAAAATATACAATGTAGGGCTCATTCAATACTCTACGTGGATTTGTGTGGAAAAGTAAATGATTATTCACTGAAATTTTCATGGTTAAGACTGAGTAATATTTTACTTGATAAACACAATAACCACAAAACTTATTGTTTACTAACAAAACATACATTAGGATAGTAGTAGGCAATTACTACTGTCACTTTATTATGTGTCTATGAAAAACACCTCATAGTATTTTAAACTCATTATTGGTTGTGCAATGAGTATCTTGCTGAACTTTCGAAATACAGATTTTTTATGCTGGATAGGCGTGTCCTTTCTCCTGACTTTTGGATCTCTTTGGTTAGTCGTTAAGAGGCTGACCGGACGTAACTAAAGCCCGCCGCACACGAGACAATATTTCCAATTAGTTCGCTTACTAGAACGTTTACTAGTTTCTTTACTGGGTAGGTTACAAGCCGATACACTAGGTGCGTTACAACTTTCTGCTACACACGATACTGGCTGGCTTGCTTGTTTTGTAAAGAGAATTTTCTCCGCAACAATAGTCTGTCCTAGCGATGAATACTTGCCGCAGTGATACTTCTCATTGCTTCAGACACACAAAGGAATTTAAAAAAAGAGCTTCGTGGGCAAGAAAATGGCGGTTACGATGGAATCGGAATCGCGGCACCCTTGTTATTTTGGAAGAACTTGTGTAGGAAAATTGTGTCTATGTGTTGTGTTTGTGTATATTTTGTCGACTTCCGAAATTATTATTGCTGGAACTTCCTTTTTTTTTTTTTTTTTTTTTGCAGTCAGTTCAGATGGTCTTTCGTCCACTTATTTCCTTCCATATTTCCGAGAAACCGCGCCTACAATGTAAACTGCTATTTCGTCCAATTCTTTCCCTCCATGTTTATGTTTCTCTTACTCGCGCGCACCAAAACTTCTAATGTTGTTGTTTTGATGAATTCTGATTGGCCGCTGCTTAAATATTACAATGCAGCTCGCAAGAAAAATAGGACGCTGGCAATTAGGTAAATCCAGTACCTAAGCTCGCAGGGCTGCTAGTAGCAGGCAATATTTTGAGTAGAGAAGCTAGTAGCCGAGCCAGTACGACTCCAAGTATACAATATTGTAAGGAATATCGTACCATGTGCGGCGGGCTTAATACTTACCCTTGGGATAATACAGTGAAACTTCCCTTAGCGGACACTTCCGAATAGCGGACACTTCCGAAAAACGGACATTTTTCCAATCACCGGCAGATTAACATGGAGCCTTATGGAGAAATACTCTCCAAATAACGGACATTCTTATTAACGGACGCGGACACATAATAAGTAGTGAATAACGGACAAAATGCGCAAAAAAGGGGCGCGAA
>PNEQ01057320.1:0-10538 GCA_003012365.1 Medauroidea extradentata
CACGTGCTGCGTTGCCAATGCTCGCTAGCTTGCCGCTTTATGTACCCGTCCCTTGTTATACACGTACGTCCATTTAAGTGAGTGCATTTTATACCATGTAAACGTTCCGCCAACTAATTATATGATTAAATCTTTGCTTTTATTGTGTTATGCACAGACAATTCATGTATCAGAATTAAAATAATTTGTAAATTAGGTATAACTTTTAATTTTTTTTATAATGATAATTCGTTATAGCGATAATTTTTTATGACAATATAAACTATCGTTATAGCTGACTTTTACTGTAGTTATTTCGTATATTGTTTGTTATACAGTATTTTTATAGTTCCTTAACATCCTTTCGTTAAATTGTTGTTTTCGTTGTTCCCGAGTTCATTAAATAGGGGCTCTACTGTACTGAAAAACTATTCACAGAAGCCACAACATTGACATGTTAACGTCCAAAAAATACTTTGAGAAAAGACGTAGATTCATTTGTGATATTTTCTACTTATTTTTACAGTGGTAATTATTACTAAACCAAACTTTTGGAATTTTTTCAGAGTATCGTACATACCCAGTGAAGATGTGTTCAAAATTATTTTTAAAAAAAGTGTGTGTTTTGTTCTGACTGCAACGTGGTTTTTAAATTCACTGTGTATTAGTGTGTTTGGTTTCGCAATGAAGAAGAGGAGACAATTGTTTACGGTTGGCCTAGGCCTATAACCAGCTTTCTCCCATTATAGATTATATAAATGTTTTCAAAGGTAAACATGGTTCATCAAGGTTTGGCTGCTATCGTTAAGAACATGTTAGAGGCACATGGTAAGACACTACAAACACTAGAGAGTAAGATGGATCTGGCAGTGGACGAAATAAAAGTTTCTGGGACAAAACTTAATCATATTGAAGCCAAATTAGTAGAACATAAGGAAAAAGGGTGAATTAAAGACTGAAAAAAAGAAAACTGTTGGAATTTGAGAACTGTGTCACTACAGTGGATTCTCTATCCACCGTTTCTCATGGGACTGACAAAAAATTTCAATACATGAGGGATTTCAATGAATGTGGTCTTAAAATGCTGTAAAATAAATTAATCGGCCCCAAAATGTGTTCCATGGATGCAGGTATTTCAATCCATCAGGTTTCAATACATAGAGAATCCACTGTAGTAGGTTAGTAGTGGTTGAGAGTGGATTTGAAATGGACAGTTGGAGCATTCATGTGTAGCAAATAAGTTGAAGGGTTAGAGAGTAATGAAATAACTTACAATCAGGGTAAAATTGCAAACCTAACCAGAAAGTGTAAAATTGTAGAGGTAGGAGAACAAGTGGCTGATTCTATAGAAGTTTATGAGGGTAAAGCAGTTGTTGTTGAAGTAGGCCTAAATACAGAAGCAATGTTAGAGGTGCAGAAGGTTCAAGAGAGTAAATCTGATGCTGCTGTTATTGATGTTGAAATTGGGGGTATTGTTGGGAACAGTGAACATTGTAATCATGCTAAATATGATGATGAAAACAGAGACATTGAATTTGAAGGTGATTTCCTGTTGAACGAAGGGTTTGTTAGGAGGCCTAAATGTATATTTTGTACACGGGAAGTGAGAAAAACATGGAAGATGGAAAGGGCCTTCTGTTGGACAGCTGAACGAGCACTTATCGAGCCAGAGTTCAGAAGGGTACGTGAACAGTGGGGGGTGCAAATGTGGCACGAGGTGCGATTAAGTTCAACGGTGTGGATGAGCTGAGCAAGAAGGTGAAAGTGATTGTTGGACAGCTGACGAGAAAGGTGAAGGACTGAGTGTAGTGAGTGTCACCAAGAAATGGCAGGTGCAGGAATGGTGAAGAGGTAAAGTCAAAATTAAAGGTAACAAAAAAATTGAAAAAGTTGATTGACAAAATTTTTAGTTACTGTAGTTCTTTTTTGTATTTTGTAATTTAAGAGTTGATGGAAATTTGAGGGTAATAATTGAGACTATTCTGAAATTACTGAACATGCTATAAAGTAGTATCTATACAGGACAGGAATTCCACCACTGATACAAAGCACAAAGTTCAGTATTCATTAAGAGTAGAATGTTATCCTTCACACAGAAGAGGACAAAATTAAGCAGACTTACCTGGGCAGGAACCTCATCATGATGTCCCCGTCACCAGTGGCTGCAGCTCCTCCCACTGTACCATCCACATATGCTCCAGCACCAGGGATTGGCGAGTCACCAACTCTTCTGTACACACATACATACATGCCATGTCACATTCTATGCAAAATAGAAGCCTCATGAATGTTATAGTTTGTCAAGCAGAGGAATCATTTCATTCTACAATGAGTAAACTACCAGTGACTTCTTCTAAGTACAAGTTAAAATGACTGCCTTGATGACAGTAAAGTATAGTACACTTCTGATTTTATGAACTTGAAATTTTATGATTACAGCAATTTTACGAAAAAATTTTTAGGAACCATCAACAAATCCTGAATATAAATTTAAGAAAAATAAAATTAATCATAACAAGAACCAAAGATATCTTTAAGAAATTATTGAGAACTCTTCAACAATAGCTACACATGTTGGCAACAGATATTTGGTCTATGGGGTTGAATTAAGCTAGTTTTGATTTTACACTGGCGTCAATATTATATGGGGTGCACTGAATTAAATATAGTCAACACACCCCATGATGCACAGAACATTAATTACCCTTCACTTACATAATGATAAAATATTTTGATGGTTCCGAGCATTATTTGCCCAATTTTAAAATTTTGCTTTTGAGAAAGATGCCTGACAGTTCTATTGTGTTGACCTTTTAACCTGACTTCATGGAAAAAGATGCCTAACAATTCTATTGTGTTGACCTTTAAACTATCCTGACTTCTCGGAAAAACAAAGGTCTCTGCTATCCCTACTTACAGACATACTTCTCAGCAGAGGAATGTCAAAACCAAGCAAACTTGTATTATACATACTATACATTAGTATAAATTATGCTATTGCTCATGACAGAAGGAAAGGCAGAACTCATTTATGTTAATGACTGTTATTAAATTGCAACTGTGCTGCCATCCACAGAAAGAGTTAACGAAGATCAAGAAGGAGAAGAAGAAGAAGAAGAAGAAATCTGTTTAAAAAATGGTTCTGTCTCGAATGACCTCGCAGTCAGTGAGATACTAACCCTATAATATACCCACCTATCTACACACAACTATGAATGAACCCCTCCCCACATTCCCAGACACCATGATCTACTGTCATTCTGTTACTGGCCACCATACCACTTGTCAGATTCTGACAAACCCACACATAGTAGTCAAGAGTAAATGTTCATTAAGTTTCCAATGAGTCAGCCTGTATGCCCAAATCCATAACCAGTTTACCTTAAAACATGTGATTACATGCATCAGTACAATATTAATTACTAGATATTTGTACAGCATGATAAAACCACTTACAATATCCCAATGTAAGAAGAAATAACCAAATCTTTAACTGTACATACAAAAGACAGAAGCACAAGTACTTATGTTTTGGTACTTGGCAGATACACACAAATGTTATTGTGAAACGTCGTGATACGCGCTTCCGCGATTACATGTCAGCCTATATTTTTGTGTGTATCAGTCAAGTACCAAAACGTAAGTACTTGTGCTTCTGTATTTTGTACATATTGATAGCCTAGCTGCCTCTTGCTTTCATTTATATAAACCTTCAACTGTGTAACACTCATTTAGCACAAAAAGCATGTCATAAATATTATTTTTACTGAACAAGTGAAACATAATAGAATCTATAAAATCTCAGAAATAGTAAAGGCATTTTTGTGAAAACAGGTTCGTGAATCATTGTTCATCCTAACATGTAGAAGTTTTCAATATAAAACAAAGACAATGAGATTACACACATGGAAGACACAACTCTTGGGTGACGGCAACATCCACCAACCATAACTGGTTTTCTACGCAGGATAAGCAGATTCAAATCTTCTCCAAATAGCAACACTGACTGTACTACAGTTTGCAAGAGTGAAGAAAACGGGAATATCCAGAGGAAACCAATTACCTAACTATGACATCTCACACTTTTCCCACGAGTGAAAATCTGAGCTTAATACTGACAGAGACAGAAATCTTGATTTTTCCAAGTAACCTCAATAATTTGCGACATCTCAATCATTTACAACCACCTCAATTATCAAGAACTTTTTTGCTCATCAACTACAAACGAGATTTTATGTGACAGCCTTGAATATCCCAGTCTGAATACCCTCACAACCTTGACTACCCACAACTACCTCAAATTTCCATGAGAATCTTACTTAGTTTGCCTTCCTGTCAAGCCACCATTGGTTTATGTCACTCTTTGACATACTATGCATATGCAAGATCAGTATGTTAGAACGACTCACCAAAACACTTTATTGTTTCAATTTACTGACTAGTATTGGACCCTTTTGTGGTAAGCCTAAAATATATGACAATCAAAACATAAAAACTTAATTCATCAATTATTTCTGCAATGACTATAAATAAACAACATTTAACGTGCAAGAAAATTATAGTTCTTTCATAAAGAGAAAAAATTATTTAAATTTAAAAGCAGGTATTACGACAGAAATTAATGCGAAAAACATTCACTGAAAACCTCAGACTTTCACTGAAAACCTCCGCCTTTTTGGAATAAACACACAAAAGTCAAAATTGGGTGATCTAAGCAAACACTTAGCCAGAGTGATCTGTTTCTGGTTGTGATGCCAAAATGGGTGGTACACCATTGATTGCAATGCAAGAAATTATACTACAGAAGATACAGGCAAAATGCCAATTTAATCAACATACAAAAACTGTTACCCGTATTTACTCATGTATAGTGCTGTGATGAGCTGTTGTACGAAGAGTGTACTTAACACTTATGGTTTGTCCCTCGGGAAAAGCCATAGCGTGTTAAGTGGGGGGTTGTGACGTGCACTGGCACGTAGCACTTACTTGGCCTCTTATCATACAGTAATTTCAATTTTTTTTGTCTTAATATATTTTTTTCTCTTTGTTGTTTATAACAAATTAAGTAGGCCAACTTAATCAGGTATAAGGATGTATACTGCGGGATCCAACATATTAATTGGGGATGCTAATAGAGAAATTAACATTAAAGGTCACTTTAAAATTTAACTGTTGAAGCAAGAGAAAAGTATTTAATTTTAAGTGTGAATTTAATCGGATTTATGTCGTGTTTGGACTCATTTTAAAGCTAATTTAATTTCAAGCAACTTTTCTAAGTAAACTTTTCTGATATTTTGCCTTGTTTAGATTTTTTGAAATTTCAAGTAGCTTCTTAGCTTGCTTCTCCTGGAATAGGATTTATGTGGCAGGCTAGTCGTAGTTCTCTTGCTTGGAAGCACGTACAGAGAAGTGCTGGCTTTTAAAATTTCAAATAAGCTCTGAGCTAGCCTGTGCTTGGATGGATTTATCTGGCAGGCAGGTCAGAGTTCACTCGCTTGGAGGCACTTACAAGGACGTGCTGGAATGCGATGAGCTCTGCCAGGCGTTTCTCGATCAACGTGGGCGGTAGTGTCGGGCGCAAAACTCCGTGAAGGTGTTGATCCGCGACAGATTGATGACGCTGCACATCCCCCAATTAATAAACTAATGAATATTTAGCTGGTATTATGGAATGAAATGCTTTGTAAATTTATCAGTATCTATGTTACATACAATTTTTAGGTTACAAACGTCAATTAACCAGCTTTTTAGGCAAGTTGGATCCTGATGTATCCTTCCGCCACTCGGCCGAGTAAGTCAGAGTGTCCGCCCAGCAAAGTTAGTGGTGTTTCATCGGAGCTCGTGACCGGTCGCCGGGAGATGGCCGGCTAAGTTTTGTCTGAGTTTGTAATCGGTCAGTAGTTGTGATCCATCGGAGCTAGTGACCGGTCGCCGGGAGATGGCCGGCTGAGTGTTTTGGTTAGTTGGGGCGTCATGGCGGCAGGAGGAGGACGTGTTAGACGGGGCAGTGGGGCTGTGAAGCCTAGAGTGCGGATTCGTTAGTCGAACTTAGCTTTATTTTCTTTCTTTGTTGGCATGCTGCCTTTTAATTTAGTAGTAAACAATCAGTAGATATTCATAACCATATAGCCGGTGATTAAGGTAGACAAAGTGCCGGGCCAAGTACTACTACTCACACAGAGGGCAGGCGGTAATGCCTAATACGTAGATAGAAAAGTCACCTTAACTAACTCTGGGCGAGCACTCGCTTTATGAATTGCTATTGTCCGTTCAAGTGCATCAAAAGAAAGGTTAAATAAAAAAAATGCCCACATAAATTTTCATCTTATTATTTTTTTTTATCCGTTTCGGACTAACCTCACTGCTATCCGGGCATCAATATAATAGGCACCGCCTCTACATCAGCTCGCTGTGTTTTGCCATCTTTCTGCCTAACTACTTGCAATAGCAACGGAGGAGAGTTACGTCCCCTAATCAACAACAACTACATCAGCGACGTAGACGTAGAGGAGCCCCGTCACATTTTACCGCCGCAAACAGGAACTCGTAACATCTACATATAAATAATAACAAACCCGACGTAGAAGACCCACCAGCGGATCAACACCTTCACGGAGTTTTGCGCCCTACACTACCGCCCATGTTGATCGAGAAACGCCCGGCAGAGCTCATTGCATTCCAGCACGTCCCTGTACGTGCCTCCAAGCGAGTGAACTCTGACCTGCCTGCCAGATAAATCCATCCAAGCACAGGCTAGCTCAGAGCTTATTTGAAATTTCAAAAGCCAGCACTTCTCTGTACGTGCTTCCAAGCAAGAGAACTACGACTAGCCTGCCACATAAATCCTATTCCAGGAGAAGCAAGCTAAGAAGCTACTTGAAATTTCAAAAAATCTAAACAAGGCAAAATATCAGAAAAGTTTACTTAGAAAAGTTGCTTGAAATTTAATTATCTTTAAAATGAGTCCAAACACGACATAAATCCGATAAAATTCACACGTAAAATTAAATACTTTTCTCTTGCTTCAACAGTTAAATTCTAAAGTGACCTTTAATGTTAATTTTTCTATTAGCATCCCCAATTAATATGTTGGATCCCGCAGTATACATCCTTATACCGGGTTAAGTTGGCCTACTTAATTTGTTATAAACAACAAAGAGAGAAAAAAAAATATTAAGACAAAAAAAAATTGAAATTACTGTATGATAAGAGGCCAAGTAAGTGCTACGTGCCAGTGCACGTCACAGTGCGCACTTTTATTCCAAAACAACTGATAAAAATTCAGGGGTGCGCACTATACACAGAAAATAAAAAAAACATGGAAAGAATGCTTGACGGGAAGGGGGTGGAGGTAGAAGGCGGAGTTGTCGCAAACTGGCGGGTGTTAAGAGTGGGAGACAGAGAGAGAGAGAATGTTCTCATGGCCCGGGTCCTCTATCATTACTCCTCTTCCTTTTCATTTTCTCGCCCTCTGCTTTCCTTCTGCACAACTGTCACTGCTAATATTCCTAATTTTTTTTAATTTGGCGGGAAGAGGCCACTAGGCTTACTAATTACATAATAATAACACAATACGGTGCACAAGTACTTACAGAGTAGTACTCGTTGATAGAACACACACCAGAAAGGTCAAACACATTTTCCGCGGAAGCACGTTTGTTTGATATGGCAGAAAAGAAAGTTCGTGGGTGGCGGCCAGATGTCTCATGATCAGCTATCTTTCCATGGGGAAAGAAAAAAATAAAAAAAAGGTGACACTATTCTTTATTTTTCCCTGGGAGAGGGAAGGCAAGACAAGGCAGAGTAGTGATTGGGGCCACACAGCCCTCTGCTTGTAGCCACCCCCAGCTGCATTCCTGAGCCTTGTTTTCTCCTAAGCTTGCTTTGCTGTCATATGACACATTATCTTTGTTGAGGAAGGGAGGGGAATGGGACATGCTGGAAGCAGAAGACATACAGCACAGACAGAGAGGGGAAGAGGGAGTGTTGTGCAGGAGCACACACACGCATAGAATAAATAAAGTATTAGTACTGAGTGGACACTTAATGCTTTATGCCCGACACTTTTTTTAAGCCCTGATAGCTTAATAAAAGCGTCAACTTGACAAACACGAAAACCAATTCGGCAGGATTTCAAAATAAAACTGCTACATAGTAAATTATGTAATGAGCTAAACTTCTATTCAATGTTTTTTTTTTAATTTCAAGGAACATTTATTTATAAACAGTATAGGCGGTTCGGAATAAAGTGAGCACTCAAAAAAGACCTGCAAAAGTTCTGTTTTCAGTCAATTCGTATCTTTCCGCACGTAACGGCTAACAACGGGAAATGTTTAACCTCCCTGGACACATCACTTGATGCTTGCGCTTGTAAGATAAATCACGCAATCTGTATGAATCGATACTGTTTGATAAAAAAAAACTTTCATTAATTATATAAAATGCAATTATGTCGATTTCATTTGATTTTGATTCTGTATTACTATATTTAAATAGGAAAATACACGGAACTATTTTCTGTAATTTCGCTGCCAACCATACAAGCAGTAACGCAGCTAGAGTTAATGCAGACTTATATGCAGTAATGTCTAGTGATATTTTTCAAAGGTTAAATATTTAGTGCTCACTTTATCCCGAATGACCTATACATGTAAATAATAGTTTGAAATTATTGTAAGACAAAAAAGGGAAGTTTCTTATTTGCAACCAAAGAATGGCCAACCTGCAGCTTTTTTCTCTTGTGTGAGAAAAGTACTTAATTTTTAAATTTTTAAATTTATTCCATGTAATTAATGATCTCTTCTAAATTGTATGTTTTATGGTACATTTTTAATTGAAAGTTATGCAGGAACTTCAATATATTTTGGGGCTTGGTTGGGAATTGTAACTTATTTTCTTAACCACACTTCACTATCAAAAACTAGCAAACCTATAAATAACGATTTTGTTCTTTAACGGAACACAACGTATTAAATTAACAAAATAAAAACTACAAACACAGCACACAAAAGGCTGTGAAAATAGTGTTAACGAATTAATTTTTGTGTTTTATAAATAACATGTATAGTAACGAAATTTGTTGACCATCAATTCACATCACATTTTAAAACAAGTAGCATCACACTATAACCCAAAAATAAATAAAAAATATTAATTAAATTAAAATTAATATGCGTCTTGACACAAAATACGCCCTTATAAGAATTGCAAAGTACACTATTCTCAACAGAAAAAAAAATCACTCATACTCAACACAAGCCACAATGTACGCCATTTTACAGAGACAGTAAGACAGACAGGTGTTTCAGTAATGCCACTCTATATACAGTCAGGCAAGTAAATATACTAAGATTTTTAATATATATAAAACAATTAAGATAGATTTGTTCGTAAAGTTATCAAATACCTCCTTTAAACGTAACGTAATATTTAAAACAAACACAAACACAATCAGAAATATTAATTACTAGTACAGGATTTTTTCTGTCAAGTAAGATATTCAGTATGCTGTTGGAAAAATTTGCTCATGAGCTCCTTATAGAGTGTCTGCCCCCTGCACACACACACACAATCACACACACAATCTCACATACACACACAATCACACACAATCTCTCTCTCTCACACTCTCACACACACACGCACGCACACATGCACGCACGCACCCACTCTCGGGTACCCTCCTCATACAATATTTATTTACCATACCAGAAAAATCTTGTAAACTTTTTGTTAAACCTCAAATCTGCATAAAGTGGTGATTGAAAACGTACAAATTAAAATAATAGTATTGTTAATGTACCCTGGTATTTTGTGTCGAGCACCATTGGTTGATGTGCCAGCAGCAATACTACCCTCCATGTCAATTGCCACCATTCCAATGGTGTCATGATTGCCCAAAATTCCAAAACTATTGTCTTTTTCTCTACTCTGCTGCTCTGACTTAACTGAGGCTTTATCAGGCTTATATGGTCCACACTGCTTTGTTGGATCAGGGGTGACATTCTGGAACATCAACACAAAACAGTAATTACAAACCTTCTAATTACCAAGAGCACTAATTTCATTATTTGTCCGTTCAGAACCTCAAATGGTAATACAATTGCTAGTTATAAGGTAAACAAGTGAAAATCAAACCTACAGCTTTTCCACTGGTTTTTATGAGTTCCTAACTAAATAATAAAAAAAATGTTTCCTGCTGATTATCCCCTTGCCTAGATCCCCATGGACTACTGCAGAACCGAATAAGATAGCACAACTGAAACACTGACTCACATTCAGGAGGAATTGGCTTCAGCAATCATAATTTTGGTTTTCCACTGTTTATTGAAATTGCTCCATGTGAATGCTGCATAATTCCTTAAGGTTGTTCAAGTGGGGAAAAAACATAATTTTATATTTGTATGAAATAGTGTTAGTTTTGTACACATTACTTGAGAGTACATATACTTCTAACGGAAAAAAATTAGCTCATCTAGTTTTCCCGTAATGGCACTTCAAAGTCAAAATTTGCGTATTTTTACTTCATACAAAACTTGAAAACCAGTTAACATAAAGAA
>PNEQ01057321.1:0-10536 GCA_003012365.1 Medauroidea extradentata
TTATGTTTTCACAAAAAAAAAAAAAAAAAGCAATGGTTTAAGTTACTAAAATTCCACCTGCCAGAAAAATTCACTTATGTTGGATATACTGCATACGACAAAACATGAACATTGCCGACATTGCTACTGTAGGGTTAAAATAAAAACACAGTATAGGTCAGTATAAATTGCGTGGCATTGGTTCAAGCATATGCTTTAATACAATTTACTATCAAACTATGTTATATATATATATATATATATATATATATATATATTGTATCACACAATTCTGTTACACCAATAATTCAGAGTTTGTACTGTGTCACAATACAACTACAGAAAATAAATAACTACGTTAAAACCATTTTATTAACCTGCAACATAATGCTATGAAAGATAAAACTATAGCCAATCTTCTTGATTTAAAAATTATCCTCCTTATAATTTTCAAAGAAATAATGCTAATTTTCTTAATTTCCGACTAATCCACGTATACGTACTTGGTTAAGTGCACAATGTTTGGTATTAATTGAGGTCGAATCATTTTTATTCCAAATTTTATTTGCCAAACTTGACTTATTTACTAGTTCACGAAGTTAAATTTCTCACAAAAGTGTTACAAATTGATCGTCTAAATATGTTAAAACTTTTTGCTTACCAATTTGTTTAAAATTAGTTATTGAAAGGAAGCCCTGGTATGGTTATAAAAGTGGACGTATTTCTGATACATACATACAAAATACACCAATTAGGTTCTCATGTATCGCACCAGAAATAATTTTATTGATACAAGGGCGTAAGTGCTGTGTACTTTATAGCGGCCTTCTGTAACTCAGTTTACTGAACGGCATCTACTATTATTTTTGTGAATACCTTAACGTTATGTTTTTTCGTTTTTCAGTTAAATTTTGAGAAACACGTAAAAATAAGTACCGGGATTTCAAATCACTCTACAAAAATTTACGGTTTGATTATAGCTTTCGTGGTTTAAAATATAGATAATGTGAATAGCAAGGAAACAAATTTTTCCAACAATTACTGTATATTCGTTCTTACCTTTTTAGCTTAGCTGAAATTCTCGTTTAAATCTTTTATTCGCACTCGTTTAACAACGTCACTTTCTCAGTAGCTTGATATCTTTATAGAATCTGTAGTAACAAATATACAGTGTTGCAGGCACAACAGAGAATTACTCGGTAATTTTGGATTATTTGCAAATGTCATTGTTATAGTGTTTTCCATAATCTAAGTAATAGTTCTTCAGTCATACTCTCTGTGGACCGTGATGCATCTTACTAATGTTGTCTGTGGTGCTATGCTGTCAACATTGTTCCGCCTTCGGTAATTCTAGGATTATGTTATAAAGGATATTGCAAAATTCCGTGTTAATATTATAGGGAAACTTTCCTCACGTGTAGAGGAACAAAAATTGTAATGTAAAAATAGGTCCAATACGCACCTTTCTGCGCTACAGTTGGCATACATGACGTATGTTGATAGCGCGCTGGCAATCATGTTGCTGTGTCACAGTTGTTCCTACTGTCTGTGTGTTAGTGGCGTAGTGTGAGGCATAGTAACATGTTATGTACTGCTGTAATGATCCCCACAGCAACATGATCCTACCCGCGCGCTATCAACCATACGTCAAGTATTGCCAACTGTAGCGCAGAAACGGCGCGTTTTGACCCTATTTTTATATAACAATTTTTGTTCCTCTGCACGTGAGGAAAGTTTCCCTAGCATATTAACACGGAATTTTGCAACATCCAGTATTTCTACACAAAAAATGACAGTGGTTGTAGTTTTTTAAATTCTACCATCAAGCACTGCACCTTGAGCATCACACGTGTTGGTGACATAACGTGCATGTTTGTTACTCCTGAATAAACATACGTGCCGTTTGTTTTACCGCATACAGAAATAAATTATTTGAACCAACCCAAATTATTTACGATTTAATTAATTTGTTTCACGTAATGTATTCTTCAACACACTGAGAAACACACCACAGTGCAGCATTACAAACATAATAAATGTAGGTATTCAAGCGCTGAACTAAACGGTCAGATATCAGGTCAAATATATCATTTGAGTAAGTCGCAATAAAATTAAATTTACCAAAATATAATTTGCCAACTAGTGATTATACTGATTATTTTAAGTTTTAGTTGTCTTATTCCCTAACTTTGTTGCAGTGATTTTATTTGTAGACGTACAAAATCGATAATATTTCGTTTAATGTTAGTACGTCACAGCATACTTATTTGTACACATAGGCTTCCTTCGTTTAAATTGATGTGTTTTTTGAGTTTATTGGTTTGGTTTTCCGTTTTTACACTAAGGAGGAATTTTCTAAATCCACGGCTCATTTAACGTGGAGATTTAGAAAGCAGCTTACAAATAAAAATTGTACACACCTACGGGTTACTTTTTCGTTTAATTATGTTGTAGTTTTAAGCATAATTCTGGTTACTTTAGGTATAGCTGTTCAGACGTTTACTAAATCCCTTCGAACTAACCTCTGTAAACACGTTGAAAAAAAGAATTAAAGTCTGAACTTGACACACGTAAAAAATATATATTTTTGTATTTTCCATAAAAAAATTCATCATTATTAATTAAATACAAAAACATTTCATTTTTTGTTTTTATATTTTTTTAGCCTACATCATTGTTATACACTGTGAATTTTTTCTATTTTGTATGCCAGTTGGATTTAGTGGCGTACATAAAATCGTAAAATGCAAATTTTGACGCATACAGCTCAATACGCAAAAACTATGAGATACAAAAATTTCCTAAGAGAAAGATTTAGTCACCATTTATGTTTAAAATGAGAAAAACTATCTGGTACAAATATAAAAATAAAAAATACGCTGAAAACTGATGTGAACCACACCTTTAAGGCTTGTACTCTACTACAATCGCTGGCTGACATTTCAAGTGTGGTAGCATTGTCAGTGACTAATGTGGAGCATCCTACGACTTAATGCATCCTCTTCTTGGAAATTGTTTGCAGTTTCAGGCTTAGAAGCGGTAAGGACCATACTGACGTGTATGGCTAGTGCGTCATCGCTCCTATGTGTAAGATGCGAAACAAATGCACACAATTTCTGTATATCTGCTGCAACTACACGACTTCAGGCTAACATTCGAATTGTTAAATAACTATCTCATCAGTAGATTTTTATGTATTTGGTTGCAATTATGCAGAACGGAACCAATCCACAAGATAAGATATTCAAGGTCAGAGTCTACTATATCCATACAAACCTTGTAAAACCCTACTTATCCTGGGCTCTGATTTCTGTTTAATTATTGTGATTTAATACGTGTTCTTTTTCTAAAATATACTTCTTGCCTTCTTCTTATACATGTAATGATTATCTCAGAATAAATTACCTCGTGGATTGGTTCCGATCTGCATAACTCCTTCTAATTAACAGTGCGAAATTACTTTTTTCTTTAACCTAGTCGGTGAAATTGGAAATATATTTTCTAAAAGGTTATGATTGGGAAGTACTAGACAAGCCTCCACTAAAATATGTAGTGGAGATAATGTAATGTTTTCGCCGGGTGCAGATCACCTCAGCTTTCAACGTCTTTTTTAATTTTTATATTTGTACCCGAATTTTTTAAAAATAATTTTAGATAAATTTTTTACTTTACAATTTTATGTACGTCACCAGACATACCAAACCGAAAATATTCACAGTGTATAATAATGTTGTAGGTTATGATTTGAAATGTTTGAAAACAAAAAATAAAATATTTTGTATTTAATATAAAATGCTGAATTTTAAAATTGTCTGCCCTTCACATATGTTTAAGTACTTGTAAAATTCTTCCTTTTAAATTATCTAATATTGTAACCTTTCTATGGTTACTACAGTATGTCAGGGTCGAATTTCCCTGACTTTTCCAGGTTTTCCTTAACCATTTTTAAATTCCCTGACTTCAGTTTTTTCCTGTGTTTTTTTTTTAGATCTATAGCAACCCTGTTTCTAGTGTGTATACATACACACACATATACACACCATACTCGACATTCATTCATACATTCATACGTATGAGCGGACTACCATGTATTTTTTGTAAGGTGTGATGCAGTTAATACATCTGTGATGTATGTACCCATTAAGATTAATGTCTGTGCATTGTCTTAAAAGTTATAAAAACATAGACAATTTTAAAAGTAAACACAAAGCCAGGTTACATTATATGACATTTTTGACTTATGTTATTGCACCTGGAAATTTTGAGGACAATGCCATTCTGCACGTGATATTCTTATCTCATATTAACCTCACGAATGGTATAAACCTTGTGAAGTGCAGCGCAGAAACAAAATTTCATTGCTTAAATCAAACTTAGTAATGAAATAAGACATTTTATGTACTTCATTTTTTATTTCAGTATTTATTGGTTTAATAAATAACAATACAATTTATGGCATTGAAGTATAAAATTTCCCTTACTTAAATAGTTATTACTTAAGCATAGCAATGTATATTATTCTGAAGGATAACGAAATGAACTTGGCACAGAAAACTACATGCACACAGAAAATAGAATATGTAGTACGCAAAACTCTCTACAAAAACGGTTCAGTGAATTCCTTAAACATTTTCGTATTATGTGATCATTGAAACTGATTTACGTAATATATTGGCTATGTGTGTACACGTTAGGTAGGTATCACTGGCTTCATATTAAGTTTTGTAATTACGTAACAACTGTTTTCAAGTACCTAGCATCTTTTGTGTTACAATTAGCAGCGTACCACTGCCCAGCTGAAGAAATGCTGGGATAATGAGAAGACGAAGCAGGAAAAGGCCCTTGCCCTTGCCACTAGGCAACGAATGGCAACTGGGAGAGGACCTCCTGTGAAAGATCCTGTCACAGATCAAGACATAGAAATAGCATTGGGTGGTGTGAAGATGCAGTAGACTGTGACATGATGGTTTATACAGAAGATGGCACTAGTGTAGAAACTATGATGCCACAGGCTAACAATCTCAACGAATCAGTAGCAGGTGCACCAGAAGAAGCCTCTGAGAGTGTTCTGCCACCTGGTTCACGTGCTAGGCCTAGGTCTAAACATACATCAACAGCTGTTGAGTTGGATTGCAGGGTAGCTAACCTAGAGAAATCAGACAAGCGTGCACGGAAAGTCCTAGCAATGCAACAGGCGGAGCACAGGCTCCAATGACGACATTTAAGGCAATGGCTGACGCTGATGAACAGTGCCTTGTCAATGAACAAGCAGAGGCAGCTCGGGCAGTGCTACGTGAGGAACGGGCAGAGCTTCATGCACAGCAGATGCGGCATGCTGAGAAGCTGCACAAGCTGCGAATGAAGAAACTCACTTAAGCCAGTAATGTTGAATTGTAAAAATAACTGATGAAGTTGTTCTTGTAATTCAGCATTATTTGCTTACATGTGGCATGGTATACGTATGCCTCCTGGGCAACTCTCCATGTAATAAAAGAGTAACACATTGCATGCTGTACCTCCAGATATTTACTGCTTGCGGTAGATCTCTAAGGTGATGCGGAAACTGGCATAAAACGAATAATCACTATCAGTTAAGTGTACTTTGTTTTAAATTAAGTGTATTATGTTTTAAATTAAATGTATACATTCTAACAAGCTGTGTTATTAGATATACACCTATTACGTTACCTGGTTATACTCCCTCCCTCCCCCTTTCCGATGTTAGATGTCACTTCCCCGCCGAGTCAATTATACTTGAGGGACTTAGATTTACAGGGTTGTAAGTCGGTTAAAATAGTTTTATCGTAATCGATTTTTGTAATAACATACAAAATATCTTACATTATAGAGATACTGAAATGATATTCAGGAATTCAGTTAGTAGTAAAATATTCGTTACAGAAATTTTTTTTGAAAAATGTATACAATCTGAATAACAACGGCACTGCTAAGTATATGTGAATTACACTCTTGTTAATCACAGTCCCTCATTTAGTAACATTATCACAACTCTCCACATATCTTTAGTTTACGCCATATACTTTCATAGAAATGATACGTTCTCTTCTCTCCAATTCGTTCCACCCTTTATCGTTTTAAAAATTTGTCTGTTCAGTACACATTCCAAAGTTTGGTAATGTTTTCAAATAAAGTATTATTTACAACATCTTTACTACACTAGAATGTATTTTAAAGATCTTTTATTTTTAGATAAATAAAATTAGTTGAACTCTTGTTACATGTGTCGAGTACAGATGATTCATGTTTCAATGACTAAATTGTTGTGAGGAACAAGGTTTATTAGTCTGGTTTGGGTTAAATAATATGTCAAGGCAGGTTATTAACATACGTCTTGATAGGTTTTTGATTCCATGTCAAGGATTTATATTTTGTAAGGGTAAATATTGTCATAAATCGGGTAAAGTGTCACAAAAGGGTAAAATGTCGTATGCGGTTATTTCGGCCTCTCTCTTGTTCTGAAACAGAAAAAAAAAACCCGCAAAATAGTGATTTTATCCTGTTCACAGGAAGCATGTTAAATGTTGTTTGTTATCTAAGCCAAATTAAAACTAATTTCAATATCGTGAATAAACTTCGAAATAGTGATCCTAAAATAAAGTCTGAATACTAGCATGGAAATTAAACAATCATTAACGATTATTAACAGGATTTAAATCTTGGGTGACGTTGCTAGGGATCAGAACCTGTTCACTGTAATAAGAGTCGATTAGTCTGATCACAATGCCAAAACTTATGCTTTACTTTCAAGTTGAGAACATTTGAAGTAAATGAGACAGTCTAGTAATATAATACCGCTCAAGTTGATCTGTCTGTCACAATATCCTCTAACAGCGAAGATGGTATTAACAGTTTAGATAATTGTCTGAATCACTTTATATTAATTACAAGTTATAAGGCAAGAAACACGTATTATAATCATATTATATTCACATATGCCTACACATAGATATGTACGTATTTGGTGCAGTGCGCAGTATATTGTATTCTTTGAGTATGGTTGGTTGGTTTACCAAATCTGACTGATGGACTGACTGACATATCAAACTGCAGCCCAAACCGCTGGACATAGAATCATGAAATTTTTGTGTGGTGTCCCCTCAGGTAGTACGCGAGCACCAAGAAGGAATTTTTTGAATTCGTCCTCTAAGGGGGAGGAAAGGGGGGAAAAGTATTTTCGATGAAACGTCGATGGAGCTCAAACAAGAAGTCCATTATTGTGATTTTTACTTCATTGGAACACACATAAAAATGCATATTAGCCAATTTCAGGATTGTTCGAAATTCATCATTTAAGGGGGTGAAAAGACCTTAAACGTTTTTTCGATTAATTATTTATATCTATCGAATATTTAGGAAAAAGGGGTTGATTTTCACTTGAAAATTATGCTTATGTAAATACCCAAGACGGAGTTTTAGGAATTCTTGAAATTCGACCTCAAGCAGTTAAAGGGGAGAAAATATTTTTTAATGAATCACCTATATAGCTAGAACACAATTTTCTATAGTCGTGATTTTTACATAACTTAAGAAATTTTAGAAATTCTTTAATTAATGGGGTGAATATACGTGAAATGTATATTTGATTATTCCTCCATATCTATCGAATTATCGAGAAATCGAAGTGCTGCTTACTTTTGATTGATGCTTATGTAAATATTAAATATACCATTTAAATATATTTTCTGAATTAGTACCCAAAGACGTAAAAAAAGTTCAAAATGCATTTTCGATTCACAATCTACATATGTATATCGACGGCATTGATTTTTTATATATCGGAATGATTTTTGTTTAACATTGATGCTTACTCAAATAACTGAAAATTAATTTCACGAATTTTAAGAATTCGCCACCTAAGGAGGTGAAAAGAGGTGAAAAGGGATGAAACGTGTTTTAAATTAATCGTCGATGTATATTTAAGGGGCCCGCCTCGTTGCCATAAAATCACACTGCAGCGTGTTTGAAGAAAAAGTTTTACACCGAAACTAATACACGTGTGTTCACGCCGTTTCTCTACGAAAAGAACACACACTTCAGACGACTGCCCTTAAGTACTTTCAAGACAACACACGTATTATAAATCCCCTTTTAGGGCACGTCGAAATGGGTTAAAACGGGGTTTTCTGGCTGCTATAGCGGAAAATATACTAACCGAATACATGTGAAACCACTTTAGGGTAGTGCATTGGACTTTAGTAAAGTGATTTCGTAAATAAAACAATAGGGTCACCACTTAAAGTCCCATAGGAAATTTGTTTTTTCGCGAAGACTGCATACCTTAAGCGTTGAGGCGACGCACCGTTGTATGGCCCATACGACGTCGCCCTTAGCACCATACCTCACTCACACAAACACATGTGCCACGAGGCGGGCCCCTTAACCCAGCGTGCTATTGTCTCGTTTTTCACGTCTAAGAGTTACAAATAAAATAGTGTAATATGTGATTCATGCGTTTTTAGAAGTTCAGTCTGTTAGGAGGTAAAAAACCTGGAATGTGTTTCACATCAATCCTCCATTTTTAGAACACGTCGAGATATTCAGTTTATTTTTCCTTAAGCATTATGATTAGGTACGTTTTCGCAAAAAGGATTTAAGAATTTTCATAATTCGAACTTTCGGTACTGTACAGGACTGATGTGTTTGTTTAATGATTGATATATTTTGCTTCGGCTGAACGGTCTATCATCATGATTTTCTCTGTTAGTGGATACACAAATGTTTAAAATGTGAAATTGAGATTATTCGAAATTCGACACCTAAGGGGGTGAAAAGACATATAATTTGTTTTCCATCAACCGATGATATTTATCTAACCAGTACGGATAGGTAGTTTTTGTTCGCGTCAGAATGATTCTTACGTAAGTACTTAAAAAAAGGTTTTGCAAGTTTTGTATTTTACAAGATAACTTTATTAAGAATAAATTTTATTTTGTAAACTTTCAAGTCAGACGATCCGAAAAGAAAGTACGACCAGCGAGAAATAGATTAGAGGAGTTTCATTCTATAGTTCTATCGATACTATCGTTTACAACCTCTATGAGCCTAGGGAATTTAAAATACATTTTCATGAATATTTTCGATGTTACGTGGCACGGCGGTTTGTAGCTCCAGTCTATTTTTGGGGAAGTTCTGGTCTCATATTCTGTTAAGGCTGAGCAAACGTGCAGTTCTGGCACACAAAAACTGCAAGGCAGATGAAATTAGTGCAATTTGGATAAATCGTTCAAAAGTGATATGTAGTATGTAGTCCACTATCCACTGAAGTTTCTCGACAGCATCCGCCCACAATCACCAACTCACTAACTTTTAGGTTTAGGAACCAAATACGTTTATATTTCTGCGAAACATTATCCCGCCAAAACTCCCTAATGACACTTAACTTCAAGTGAAGGATTTAACAAACATGTAACAAAGTGCACAATCACCAATGGTTGTGTTTGAGGGACATCAGTCGTCATACCACATAAACTACTTATTTCATTTGATTACCCTCTTACCTTAAAGAGTCTGTAATCACCCCACAACTTCAGCTTTGCTGTGACTATAAATAAGACCCAGGCGAAGTCGCTGTTAAGTGGCAGGCGTGAGCAGATATAGCTACTTATCCTGTTTCAAAGTTATCATAACTAGCAGCTTAATCATTCTGACACTTGATGACCGATGACTTAACTATACTCCATTTCATGCAAGTTTGGATAAATCTGACAGCAGCTTATGGGAAATAATAAGTAATATTTTGTTATTTGTGTCACTACACAAGATAAACTTTGCAGTACAATAGCTGAAATGGACATCTCAGGTTCATTTTAGAGCTAAATATGTATTGCATTGTACAACAAATCATAAAATACTGAAAATTATTACCCATAAGTTGCTGTCAAACTTATTCAAACTTATATGAAACAGAGTGTACAAATCTGGCGTACAACAAAGGGTTTTTTCAATTACTGTAAGGCAAATTTTTTAGGCTAGTACTGCTAGTACCTTATATAAACAATACCGGACACACTATTTGATATTGGAATAAAAAAATTCCTATCGATCCTAGTAAGAAGTGTTTAAGATTAGCTATTTTACAAGTTTGTTTCACATCTGTTTGCAATGTACATGTCTTCCATGTTCATAAAAATTACACGGAGCTCCACAGAGAATTGCGCATAAAGTTTATCACTTCTCACTAGGTTGATGATTAACGTACTTATCAAAGCTAAAACATAGAAGTGTCCAGTACTGTAATATAAAATATTTGGTCTTACCACGGTCGTAGAAGTACAGGTCTGGATACTCGCCTATCTACCAATGTATTCTGCTTGATCCCCGTGTTGTTAGGTTGCAGTTCACCGATTTACCGAGAATGTTGTGTTTTATTGGCGCTGCAGTCAGGGCGGTCGGGCTCAAACTCCGCCCACTTTTTTCCAGCATTTACATGATAAAGTAAATACATATATATATATATATATATATATATATATATATATATATATATATATATATATATATATATATATATATATATATATATATAATTAAAAATAA
>PNEQ01057330.1:0-38521 GCA_003012365.1 Medauroidea extradentata
TGGTGAAACCATCTGAGAAAATTATATGCTTCAATACCGAAAATTTTGAACATTTCTCTTTCTTTCATTTTTTATCTGAAAAATCTGAAATAATTCAAAGATACTCGTGTTATAGCTATGTATGCATACAAAAAATTTTAACGAAATCTGTGACATTGGAGCACATGGCCCTAGGTGATTTGACATGAAATGACCCCTACGTGTTCTTACAGTCCATCATTATTTTGTGTTTGCTAAACCAGTTGATGCACCTGTGTTACTCCTGGAGCAGGTTTGCAGAAAAACAAATGGTTATGTAGGCCTAAATCAAAAAGGCAAATAAAATATGGTTTTAGAAATAGTCAAACAGTTTTCACTACTAATTTGAATAAAAAAACCAAGAATTACAGGGTTACATAGTAGTGTGGTCAGAAAACTTCCGTTCATCATTCTTACAACTTGGTAAGTAAAATTTTTGTAAGTAACATTTTGTAACTAACATTGTTTGTTATTTTTGGTGTAAACTGAGCTTCACAACATTAAAATGTTGAATGCAAATTTTAAAGCTGCAATTGCAATAGGCCTAATGAAGATAATGTGTGCAATACTTATTGTTTTTGCAAAAACAAAATTATGAAATTTAAAAATTAAGTTATTGTTAGTACTAGCGAGTAAAGTGACATAATGCATGATCCATAAATATTTAGTTCTTCTTTTGTCCTATGATGACAACTTAATTACGCCCACATTAGTGTTTACATAATTGTATTACTGTAGTAAACCATAGCAAATGCTTACAGTTAATATTAATCATATAGGCCTAAATAATTTCATGTGAGCTGCCACAAACTGAATTAAATCCAGCTTATCAATTAGTAAAGTAACTATTTTACACTACAAAATGTGCTACAAGCATAGCATGATTATAACATGGCATAATTACTCTTAACATACCCCAAACTAACCATACAAAACTATTACATACAGCACAGAAATACTGCTTGTTTAAAATATTATGATTTCAACTACAGTATACTACATACCAAAAATACATGTACTGTTAGGTTTAGCAATAATATATGCTAGGATAAGTTATATACACACACATTTTGCACACAGTTCATTTCAGAGACGAACTGGTGGAGAACGTACGTGACGGTAACCTAATCATTTTATATATGCCTAGGTCTACTCTTTTTGTGGTCAAGAGAAATTTACAGAATACATGCTACTATACTACCCACATTATAATATAAGTTGTTTGCAAAATACCATTACCTAATAGAGCTTTCATGATTGGTAGCTAAGGAAGTAAGGGTTATTCCGATCCTTCGAACAGATCTCCATCTGAAGTTGTCACTGATCGACGGCAGTGTTTTTCTTAGGCACAGTCAGCCAAAGCTGAACAAGTCCTCATAAAAAGAGCAATCTTAGCATATATGCGACACCAGAATAACATTTCTGCTACGCATAAGAAATATAATTACATAGTAAATCAATTTTCTGTAACCGAAATGGTAAGTACAACACAATTAAAAAGTCATTTGATTTCCATAATGTCACTGCTGGTATTTAAGTTACAAATTACAACTTTATTAGTCACATTCCCCATTAATAATACTACATAATTTGTGCCAAAACCTCTCAACTTTATAAACACATTACAAAACATCCACGCCCACTGCTCACTCACTGACCACAAAAACACACTAAATGACTTTTAACGTCATAGAACATACCAATAGGAACAAATTTAACAACATTGCGTGAGTTGGTAATATGGATAGGGTTAATTCCTACTTGGAAAGATCTAAGTTTAAAATTTGGCAAAGGGACAATTTCTGCCGCGAGCTGCACTGCAATCGCTAACGAACATTAATTTAATATTTTGGCAAATGAAAGAATCAAATATACTTCCTCGTAACATATGTTGCTCATATTATTTACCTATATACTTATTTTATTCTTCTGATGACCGCTATCGGGTACAGAGTTTGTCAACTTAAAATGATTTATCTTTACATCAAGTATTCTTGATTCCGTGTGTGCGTTAAGTTTTTTTTTTCTTAAGGAAGTAGGGGGGGATTAGTGGACACCTATATCCTGTTAATATAGCGGAAAATTTGGTTTTCTAGATGCAAAACGGAACTATTTAAGCGTTTTTCGTATTTAAATGCACCATATAGGGGAGACAGTGCATGTTAAGGATTTTTTTACTTTTTATTATTTGTAGGTAGAAGTTGACAATTATTGTTAATGAATGTTTCATATAATATCATTGAAATAAAAAGCAATCTTTATTTGAAATATGGAATATTAAAATAATAATCTACAATTTACTGATGTGTAAATTTAGAATCAACACACTGGATAACTACAGAAGTATATTTTGAATTATTATTAAGTTCCTTCAGCTTTAGAACCACAAATTATTTTCAATATTAGTGATGCCAAAAACACAGAAACAAAAACAACAAACCATAATAACAAATAAAATATGAAAAAATTAAAAAACAGTGTAACACCTTAATTTTTTATAACATACTCATAACATCCAGGTTAAATAATATATAAACTCATTAATTAAAGATCTTGCTTTTGTGAGAGGACGTGCTGGATGATTTCTTCCTGTGTGGATTGTCTGTTGCTGAGTGATGCCCTTCTTTTATCCATTCAGCTGCCAAATGCCTTGCAGGAAAGTCTTTTAAACACGGACCATTTACTGATATAAACATCAAGGGCCTTATTCATAGTTGTGAGATAGTAAAAGTATGTAGCAGTGAAGTGAGACTCGTATGTGGAATTGGATTTGCGGGAGCTGGAGGAGGTGCAAAGATGGGTAGCAAGGTTGGTGAAGGATAAATGAAGAAGGCAAGGGCAGGTTGGTGAGGACAAAATGAACTTTCAGCCATCTTTGATGTTGAAGGAACTGGGATGGAGCTCATTGAAGGAAAGGAGAAGAATAGAAAGGCTGGTCAGGATGTACAAGGTAGTGAATGGAGAGGGAGGCTGAGATATGTTAGACTGTGTGTTGATAAAGACAGAGTATAGTAGAAGAGGGAATAACAGTGAGAGTATGCAGGTGATTAGGAGCAGAACAGAGCAGGAAAGGCAGTCAATGTTTTGGAGGTTGTCGATGGAGAGGAATTTACTTTCGGAGAAGTTGGTGACTGTGAGGGGAGTTGCAAATTTTAGGAGGGATAGGTAGGTGATTGATATGAAGGTTACTGCTTGTTACCATGCAGTTGCCCAGTTGTAAATGATTTTATTTATTTATTTTTCTTCTTCTTCGTATTATTGTGTGTTATTCACTAAACTCATTTGATAACAAATTCAGGTAACTTTAATTTTAAGGATGTGTTGCCTGGCAACATATGGCTATATAGTGTCATAAAACTGGCAGGTTGAATTGTTTTCTACATAACACACTAGTCCATTGTGGCTAATTTTATACTTTTGTTTGGAATCGTAATAACATAATAACTTTGCACTTCAAACTGTGGATAATAATTACTATTATATTGTTGGAATTGCAAAATGTTTGACAGACATATATGTTTGCATTGTATTGCTTGAAATTATAATGTAAATACAATCTGTATCAAATTATGACCTTGCTATTTACTTAATAATTTTTATATGTTCTTGTTTTCATGACTTTAAATTTTATTTATGAAAACACTGTTTATACAAAATCTATAATATCTACAACTTGCCGAAAATCCATCTTGTGTGTGTATATTTGTAAGGGAGTTCTGATTTGCATACATGAATGTTATACATTTTTCAACTGTGTTTTAATTTCCAATCAATGATTATATACTTTTCGTATTTTATTCTTCCATTTACAGTTTGTGTACATTTTCGAGGGTTGTGTATGTTATAATTGAATTTATTGTAGAAACATGTATTTACGCCACATTACAATATGGTCGTTATTTATGAGACAGCAAAATCATAATAAACTTGCGAAGGTCAAATTTACTCACATAGTTTAAATGTAACTGGATATTTTAAGGGGGAAACAACATAATTTTTCTACTAATCATACAAAACCATTGCTTAGAATACAATATAAATTCAAATATACTGCAAACCTAATCACATTAAATTGAATCTCAGTTGAAAATTAGAAACTTCAATAACTCATATTTACTATTAAGTCATACTTTCAGCATAGATAGTCTATGCTTGTTATGACTCTAAGGGAATGTACTGTACTGCAGGAGGAGGTAGTGATTGTGAAGGGAGATTGGATAGTGCAGGATTAGTTTGTATTTGGAGAGAAAACACCACTGGGTGGCAGACCAATTGTGAGTGCCAGGTAGATTATTTTCATCATTGTATAGTACGTGTTCATTGTCCTAATAATTTAAAAAACTGTACCTTCGCCAATGTATGCCTAAGTGTTTTGACACCACAAATATTTTATATCTTACAATGTTGATGATAATAGCATGTGTTGTAAGAATAGAGAATGTATTACAGTTCATACTATATAAAAATGTCATTATTTGACAGACCATTAAAAAATAGGACTATGTAAATGAAGATATTATGTATCCTTCCACCACCATGTGCTTTCCAGGTGACAGTCAAAATATGTCAACAGTTAAGGTATATGATTGCAATAAACTCTAAAATTTGTTTTGATTATATTTAAAATCTCAGACAAGTACCCGTTTTCCCTGCCCTTTCATTCTGCTGCTGCTCCATACTCACCTCAAGTCACCCATCACCAGCGCTGAAGATCTCAATGTTAAGCACTGCACATTAATCTTAAGGTTAGGTTGGCAATATTAATACAAAATTACTTCATATTGCAGTTATGAATAACCTACTCTACAGATGTTAAGTTAATATAATCATTCAAGATTTTACATTATTTATCATATAAATTTCCTATGTATGCTCAAAATTGTTGTAACAATTAAGGGCATTACCAAAAATAAACAAAAATATATGGGTAATGTATGTATGTAGTAATTGTGATTACTGTTTTTTATTTCTTCTTTACATTAAAACTTTTAAACAGTAGCTTATTTGGTTACAACAAACTGAAATTACAAGAACATATTATAATGCAAGCAAAGATCTTTAAACTAAAATAAAATAATTCCACACAAGATTATAACAATTACTATTCTTGTTGCCTTCAGTTTGGTTCTGCGCTTTAAGAACATAAAGCAGTTATTTTTAATTTCATGTAGTAGACAATCCAAAAAAAAACTTACGTTTTATGGTAGGGCCTACCTTTGAAACTAGAACAAATTTTATATTAATGTTGTTATTAAAATCGTACCACTCACAATACTTAAAAATTTTGTAACAATATGTTTTGCAGACAGCATAGCAAAAATTTGCATTCTAGCTACCTTAATGAAAATAATACAACACAAAATGTAAGTAGTAATAAACAAACCTGGGTAGATATAATTGCCCAGACCAGATTTTAATCATTTTGGTAATAGTACATATGATTAAACAATTACACTTTAATGACCGGGAAATACATAAGCTTATGTCTTCTGGCATTTCCATTTGATAAGACATATGTAGGCCTACATTTTTGCATTTGACAGGCACAAAATCTCACGTGGAATTGATATTAAATAGTATTGTTTACATACTTGCTAAAAACATTAAAAATAAAATTTTCAATGCCGACACCCTGAAAAAAAAACATGATAGGTCTACAACAAGAACCATATGTTTTTACCCAGAAATTCTGTTAAAATACTGTATAAGGTACCAGGTGACATCTAAAAAAAATTTCTGTAGTACTTTTCTCTGGATGGATTATGTGCGTTTAACTTTGCAACTGGTTTTTGTAGACATGCCAAGTTACTGGGCGGTCATTATCAATTCTGAATGTTTTTCCTGTTCCCGTCTTCATCAGACCATATGATCACGTCCAGTTGTTTTAAATGGTATGTTATGCTGGTGTGTGTTATAAATATTGGTAGTATCGAATGTCAAGATAAGGAATTATTATATGGGATGGACTTTAAGTTCCAATGCAAATTGAGTGAATGTTGACTATACAACACCAGGTTCCACTTGCATGTTTTCATTTAATGTAAATGTAATGAGTATTCTGGTGTATATTCTATCACCAGTTTGTATGTATCATGCATATTTTATTATTGAAAATTGACAATAGCATTTTAAACATAAAAATTAACTAGACTATTTACGACTGACATGAACAATCATGATTGTACTATTTGGTTTCATATCTCTACTTGCAGAGTAAAAACTAAATTGAAGCGTGATCATTTATGCTCGCCTCCTTTTTCCCCACTTTTTTTACTTTACTGTTTAAACATACAAAGGGGTAACCCAATATTCAATGTATGAAGAAAATTTCTTGTTAAAAAATATTTGAAAAGCAGAATTAGGGCCATATATACAGACCTCTTTCGAATGACAAAACAAACTACCGGTACTCACCAATGCTTTGTGTATGGGGATAACAGTTGGTTGTCATTCGAAAGATGTTTATAATACTGGCCCTAAGTGTTAATAACATATACCAATGTACTGGACAAATTTCCTAACCTTCCTTGTAGTCTACAAATTAGTGTAAATGGAATCACATAAAGTGGTTTTTTAATGTCAATTTGTAATTTGGCAGTGTAAATAAAGTAAAGAACAATAAATATTTTAATACAAATGCAGATATACATTCATACAATACCAGACACAAAAATGACAGTTACATTCCATATAAAAGGCTTACAGCAACTCACAAAGGTGTTCACTTTGCCGGGTTTAAATTGTTCAACAAATTACCAACACAATTCAAATCTAATCTTAAGTATTTCCTACTTACACACACATTCTATTATGTTGATGAGTTCTGCAATACTAACTGCCAGGACTATGCTAAATAACAGTTTATATGTATAGAAGTAGGGTGTATATTATGTAAAGCATAACTCTGTAGCCACTTATTACTGTCCACCATTCAGTTGTCACTAATCTTTTTTAATTGACCTAATTTTGTCAGATGTGTTACTGAAATGTCTGTAATGTATATATCCTTATGACTTTTACTCATCAATGGTATCTGTAGATCTGCCATATTGTACTGCCCATGTATTTTTTACTGAAACATATTATTTTGTACTCTGATATTGTGTGAACTTAATGTTTTTTTTTTTGTTTTTTTTTTTTTTTGTTTTTGTTTACATATTTCTGACTTGTTCCATATATTTGAGCAATTGGCTCAAACAGAATCTAACATAATGTAAATAAATAAATAAACCAGTGATCTGAAAGGTTATAACCCAAAATTCTTCGATTTAATAGACATTACTCCCGATTTTATATAGTATGTAAAGTTTGTAAAATTTTAGTAAGTATTCAAAGAATATTTGTAATGTGTAATATAACTGTCGGAGAACTTTCGTTTAGGTTGTGGTGTTACAAATTAATTTCCTCCGGCTAGAGAGTGATGAGTTATTTTGTACCTTTAGTTTAACTCCACAGAGCGAAGTTAAGGGTAAATTTTATGTGCGGATCACACATCATGAATAAGTGTGGTAACGATTTGGTATCCACCACTACAATAAATGCTCCTAATTTCTACCATTGTCCTCAATATACATTTTCAAAGCTCACATATTCAGCATCAGCCATGAAATCTTCATCATTCACAAGAAATTAATCATACAAACTCTCATGTTCCATTTTCAACTAAACTTCCCATTTTTATTCTCTCTCTGTTGATTCCTCCACAGAAAAAGTAACATAAGTGACTGAACATGAAATAAAAACATAAACATATCAGATTTACAATAAATTACCTCCATGAGAAAAATACATTAATTGTCTAAGCTTATGGCCACTATAAAAATTTTATATTAATAGTTACAATTAAATTCACACAGTAATACAACTATTGGTCATAATAATAAACAAAACTGATAACATTGTTGTATTACTGACACACCCATCAAAAATATAAATATTTATTTTTTTGTAGGTAAGTGAAGTTAATTTTCAACTAAGTAATAAATAAAGTAGTGGTGATGACAATAACAAAAAGAAAGCAATAAACAATCACTGTGATATGAGTCCACACATCATAAGGTTTTTATTATTTTTCAGACACATAAAAAATACCTTTTTTGTGTAAGAAATCGTACCAAAAACTTAAAATGTTAATTCCTTTGAATAAACAAAAATATTGATGTAATTATTTTTCTGCAAAATGTACCTATGTTTAGGATGATAATGTATTTAATACACTTTTTACAAACATTATTTTTCACTATCAAATCAAGGCAAATACAGGTATGTTCTTATTTCTCAGTTCAATATTCCCTTTAAATATTTCCAAAACAATGTTTTCCC
This sequence comes from Medauroidea extradentata, assembly GCA_003012365.1. Classification (NCBI taxonomy): domain Eukaryota; kingdom Metazoa; phylum Arthropoda; class Insecta; order Phasmatodea; family Phasmatidae; genus Medauroidea; species Medauroidea extradentata. The sequence continues at coordinate 8,341 of PNEQ01057330.1, forward strand.
CCAGAATTATAATATCCATGTCTTTAAGCAAACTGTTTTGGAGTTAACAAATCAGCCGAAACAAAAAACAAATACGTATTGCTCAATACAAAACTTAAGAAGTAAATTTTCTTGCTTCACTAGTACTATAAATGGCAGTTCTTAGAAATAACACTGGAAATGAAAAATTAGTCTCCTTTATAAAAAGTACAATGTCAGGGCCACACATTCTGCATACAAGAGCACAGAGACCATACATAATTATACACTAGAAAAACAATTGGTATATCCAAGGGTTAATTTTTCCACCATTTTTTAATTCAAGGTATAAAATCCCAGACATTCTCCCTTAACATGCTTCTTTGTATTAGTAAATATTTATTCAGTATACTCCTTTAAATAGTTACGTTGCTGGAAAATAATTTTGTAAATAAACTATGTCGCAGTTTCAGAGTTCATATGGTTGGCTCTATTGGTATACTCGTAATATATTTAATCTATTTACAATTTTGTGAGCTGTGTTATGGGGGCCGATTAAATATCGCTTTAGAGAGGTGCAACGCAACATTTGCACCGTCGCTGCATTGCTTTGGTATTAAATATACAAATACGCAGGTGCAAGTGGTCACATGACGGTGCAAAGTGCCTGAAAATCTGCGACTAGCAAATGGTTCGACGCAAGTATATCTGCGCCTTTCGCTCATGCGCATTGGACAATTTTCGGATGTGTAAAAGAGAATTAACATAAAAATTGGATATCTTTATCTGTATCCAGTATTCTATGAACTTTAAATATTTATGTTTTCGTATACACATTTCAGCTTTTAATAGTAACGAAGTACAGTAGAAGTACGAAACTGAAATGTTTTTTACTAAAGAAGCAATTAAAAATGGGCAACGATTTATCATTTCCCCGGAATATATATTGAGGGTATTTTTCCGTGGCACACGACGAGAAAATAGAGTTGGTTTGTGACGAGGTTATTTGTACCGTTAAAAACTTTGCTTAAAACTTTTATGCAAATGATAATGTAAATATATAGCGAATATATTTTGCAAGTACCTGTTTGGCTAATTGCTTAGAACAATGACATTACCTCTCTATTTTCCTTGCTTGGATGGGGTGTTTCAACATCACATCTTTCATGACGACTTGTTTCCACATACGTGCATTATATTTAAGAGTGATTCTGTTGGGATTCTTTTTATTTCATAAAATGGGAGGGCTATCATTTTAGTTTTTAGTCTTTCGTGAGACTTACTGTCTACAAATATCACACCCTATCTCGGTGAACATTAAACTTACAATAATCTATACCTAATTAAATTTATTGCAGTATAGTTGTACGAACGCCACTCGTATTCACTACACATTGGCAATGAATTATTTAGAAATAATCAACATATCACGAGTTACGACTCACTGAAAGACGAATGAAACATGTATAGCCCATTAGGTAGTAGGCCTACACTCACAAATACCATGCCACACCAGTTAAAATAACTTATGTGAATTTCAAAACTAGGACACTCAAATTAATATCAGAACAACTATAAAATGTATACATAATTTTTGCTCTAATCGCATCACACGACTATCACTTTAGGCACTTTATTTTACTTTAGCAACATAAAGTATGTAAAAGCTAGTTACAGACGAAAACCACGCTGATATGTTCCAATTGTGTCACAAAAATGCTGCTCTCCATAAATAAAGCACTTAAATATTCACGAACACAAAAATAAACACATGCATCCACTACACTGAAAGAACCACGACATTATGGAAATTTACTTTCACACTTCAAAACACTACTACGACATATACACTTGTTATAAAAACTTTTTAAAAATTTTTCTTCATAATTTGATATGAACCTATACTTCTTACATCCTTGTTTAATCACGAGAAGGCTACAAAATTTGAGGTTACGAAAAATTTAACCGAAACATTACTTTTAACGCGAGAGATATTCACTGCTACATGGAAGCTATATCTGCATGTAAACACGCGGGTGTGCAGACAGCTTTTGCCATTCAAGTGGCAGTGAGAACGATGTTACAAATTTTCTGATTGGCTTGTGTAAGTTGGAGAGGGGAGGCAGTTGCGCCGAGCCAAAATAGGCTCCGCCCCTTGTGTCATGCGTTTTCGAGTATATTTAATTCCAACTACGACTCGAGGCGCAGGTGCAGAGCAGATTTCCTTGCGTTACACTGTGTCGGTGCAAAACGCAAGTGGTGATATTTAATCGGCCCCATGGTCTGATGAGCAACACATACCGAGAGCTTTATTTTATACATTGGTGGCTTGGAAGTAAAGGAGTGATAAGGGGGCACTGATGCACATACTTGGTGCTCCCCAGCTCTTATGCAAGCTACTGAACTGGGGTACAATATTTCTGTCATGTTACTAGAACTTTAGGACTTGAAGTGATAACTCTGGCATTGTCGGATTATCCGAAGCTAAGTTTACTGTAGGATCGATCCTTGGATGGTATTTATCTCTTTACTTAGTGAGATATTATCTCTGTGAAAAGCCATGTGTTGTTCTGTATTGGAGAGCTCATTAACTGTGTTCTTAATGTGCATAACATTTTAAAAGTACCCAACAACCACCCTCCTCTGATATTTGTTTTTAATCCAACTGTAGGCTGAAAGCACACATAGAGTAATAGTAATTTTTAACCTGCTTCAGCAAAGTTCAACACAATTTAGACTGTCCTTATGTTTAAATAGCTACGTGCTCTCATTTAAATTGTACATGTGTGTTGTCGTATAGCCTTAATTGTCACAGTTCATTCCTGTGACTATTAGGACAAGCACACTATAAACATTACTGTAAACATTTGTCTGTAGAATAAATATTTACTTTTATTTTAAATCTGTAAATTACGACAAGCATGTGAAAGGACAGTGTGATTATATAGCTTGTCAAAACATAATAAAAATGTGTACAGGTAGGTAAAGTTTGACATATAGTCGACAGCGTTGTCATATAAGATTGAGCCAGTAGCTAATGAAACGAGGAAGGAATCTGCTATGCTGTATAGTTTGATTCTATCCCAGCAGATGCATAAATTCATGAGGAAAACTATGTCAAAATCTAAATATGGATAACTGTACTGGGAATCAAACAACTAATTGTCCAGAGTGTCAATTCATTATTTTACCACTGTGGCACTTCACTCTGTCATATAAGAAATATATAAGAGGAAAATTCATCATGATCATACATTAAACTTTCTGTTTGAACTGTTTGTTTTTATTTATGTTTTTTACAGAAGCGAGGATATTATAAAAATATAGGAATGAGTGTATTAAAAAGGTAAAATATTTTTCAAAATTATGACATTACTATTGTTATTGCTCGTTTTTTCTTCAGCATAGAAATTTTTTGACACTATCAGGATGTCACCAATGTGTGATTCTATATGAAGATCTAATGGGTAGTGCACATTCAACATATAAACAAGTTATTAGCTTGACAAGTTATAGAAATATAATATTTTGTTAATAGTTTGCAGTAATACTTAATTACTTGAAACCCGGACATGTACCTATGCATACTGAGTGCCTGCTTTCACACAAAAAACTGATTGAAATGTAATACCTATATAATTGCAGTCCTAGGGTGTCACTGCGATGGCTAACTTTTTTCCATTAAAACATATCAAATTGTTTTGTAAGCAACATTTGATGATAATATAAAATGGTACCTGTGTGTGAATTTCGTTTCTAAATTGAGTTATACTGCTATTTTACTGTTTGAATGTCACCCAAATTTTTATTTATTTTATTATTGCAGGTCAAATATATGGTATAGGATATTTTCTACATCTCCATGTTAACAAAGGCATAAAATCAGTGAATTAACCTAAAATCACAAGTATCTTGAAGCCATTATTCAAATATAAAGAAGGGCAATTGTAACATGTTTTTTTGGCAACCCTAGTATCCTGTCATTAAGTTAAGGTCGCTAAACTTCACAGTACTGTAAGGAAATTATTTGGTAAATGTTTCCATGAAAAATCACCGGCAGTGGTTGTAGTCACTAGGGCTGTTCGATATCAGAAATCACGATATCAATATTAAATTCAACTGCGTACTAGGTATTTTCGGTACATCGATAACATGGTCTATTTGGGTATATAAATTGTTTCTATAACATCATTGATTTTTGGTACCGTATATCAATGATTTTGATAATATCGTAACTTTTCGGCATAATGATAACACTGTAACTTTTCCCTATGCCAATATGCCGATAACAACAATTTTTTGTATCAATTTTTTATTTCTGTTTTTCATTAACTTTTATATTTTTCTGTATAGATTTTTCTGTCGCATTTATCAACATCCAAACTTTTTTTTTAATAAATAAAATCTATAACTAACCAAATATGTGCCATTAACTTGGCATACTTTTATTAAACTTTTTAATAAATATTAATAGTACCAAACTTGTAGGTTGTGATACACACTCTAATTTCAGAATAACATTACTAAAGACAAGCAAGTAAGTGTTCCAATTTTTATGCACTGTGTAGCACCCCACTTATTGTGTTCCAGACGATGAATATACACATTCTGCAAAACATTTGCAATGCAGTGATCAGGGGCGTCATTTGGGGCTACAGGGAGGGGGGCAAATGCCCCCCCTGGATTTAGAATTTTATGTGTATAAATATATTTTTTGTATTTTTAAATGTAAATAATGCTAACTTAAGGACATAAACCCGAAGTAGTCTTATTAAAGTATCTAATTTATACATGCTTAATTAATCAATAAAAAAGATGCAACAAGGTCACTGTCGCCAGAAAACAAAATCTTGCCCCCCCCCCCATATTAACCAGAAATGATGCCCCTGGCAGTGATGGCATTAAATTATATCAATGAACGTAAGTGTGAGAGTTATTTATCCCCTTCATTTATTGTGGTTGGTTTTTCTAAGCCAAGAAAAGTCACGATGTGACAGGAAATATTTGTGAGTTTATTATTGCAGATTAAAGACTTTGAAATCTCATTCATACTCGAACGAAGTCATTAGTTTCACAAATGTGTGAATAATCTATTCCGGGATAGATTTCCAACAATTTGATTTGAACTTTTTGCTGCATGTTTATCACTTATGCAATTTTTGAAAGGCATCAGGTTAAACAGATCGAGGCCAAATATGGAGAAAACCGAAACCTGAAGTTTTGAATGTAGTCTGTCGCTACCAAGTATTTCAATACTCCACGCACCACTTCCATTGTTATCTGTAACTGCACAATTCAGTACTGAATTAAATAGAGGGTCGCTGTGGCCGAATGGTCAGACCATTCGCCTCCCACCAAGACAATCCGGGCTTGATTCCCAGCAGCGTTGACTCCCGGATTCTCACATGTAGGACTGTACAGCATACAACATCATGGTTTTAGTTGACAATATGTTACGTAATGTTACTTAAAAATTAATGACAAATGTAATGGTTATATGTTATTATTTTTAAATAATTTGCATTTTGCTTTCTTCGATATCAGGCTAAAGTTTGTTACTTTCTTTTTTATTGGTTGCTCAATTTTGTTATTTACACAGATAATCAACTGCCCCACTTGAAATTGTGAGTCATGCTATAAAAAAGTCAATTGCAGTACAGAGTTATATTGGACATTCACAGTTTCTTTTCAATGCACTGTAACTGCCATTAGCACTTTTCTTGTTTTGGCATGCGCTGTTGCTAAAAATACACAAATTTCCTTTTTACCTTTGATTTTAAATTTTTACATATTCTACAGCACCGAATCGTGCATCAGATGATGTTTTATATTTGCACCTTTCTAATGGGTTTAAAAATTTCCAAAACAAAATGTTTGTACTTTACTGTTTTCATGCATTGTTAAATATACCACGTCGTAACATAAGAATTAATAGATAAAATTGTGTTCAAGTTTTAATGGTACGTAACTTCATGTATCCGGATGCCAACGAAAAAATCAGAAGGCTCAAAATTTCTTTGTTAAATATGTAGAAATATTTATCTAACCTTACGTGCGTTCATTAGAAAACAGTTGGTCAGTGTAAAACATTTTTAATTTTGAAGTCAGATGGGGTATGAAAGTGAGAAAGTTATTTATAATGATCTGAATTTATTTTAAAGCAATACCGCTGCAATAACTTAATCGTTCTCATGTTTATATCATAAAATGTGTTACATATTAGGTCAACATGCTCGCCCTGCAAACCAAAACATCTGATGGGTGCTCGAGGTTCCGTTATCTTTACTGACAAAGAGGTTCTGTCAGTATAGGATAGTAAATACCATACATTCTTCCTTTAGTCAGCATTTTTTCGTCCTGTGTCTTAAACGTTCCTGTCTGGTGGCCACGTGATTTGTTGTGTCCAGGGACTGATGTCGGAGGAAAAATGTTTTAATGTGTATTTTTGTTAACATTTATTTGTATGGTAGGTAAAGCACCCAAAAAGACATATATATATATATATATATATATACATACACATATACATACAGCGTGTGTACATGTCTGCATGTACATCATATACACATGTGCTATAGGAGAGAGCAAAATATTATGTTGTACATATTCCAGTATTTTTTTTCATACATTTGTAGTATTAATGCCATTAAGGAAACTTGTGAAGTAACACACTGTTCCAGACGAACCATTTATGCTCTTGAGAAGAAATAACAGCAACATAGTATCTTTAATTAACCTGCAAAATTCAAATCGAAAATAAAAGGTGAACAAAACTCCCCTAAATAGTAATAAGACAATGATGTATCATTTCTGTTCCATGTACGATAGTTATTTACTGTATTTGCCGGCATATAGGATGACTCCGCACATAATATGAGTCATGATTTGTAAGGTACAAAATCTTAAAAGAAAGAAATTATTAATTTCGAAATTCCTGGCAAAAAAATATCTTTTTCCTTTGCCGGAAACATTAAAAATTTAGTCCTAATATTTTTAATGCATTTATTACCATTAAATAATCATCATAGGAGACACATAAGCCAATAACATTGGCTACTACTGCCCTTCGGACACCCAAGAGCCCAAGAAATGCATGGCGGCGGCACATGTGGCCGGCGACATCATCAGTTGCCGGCAGCTGTGCGCTACTTGGCAACAGCCAATTGCGCCATGCCGCGCACTACATGGCAATGCTGTGCTGCAACAGCTTCTTGCATGGTCATCGCATTCCTGGGCGCTGTTGTCGCCTGCCAGCCAAGCACTAGACACACGAATGTGTGGTACGATACCTAGATTCTCGTTCATCCGCCCGAGAGTTGTGGGCTGGCGAGACAAAGATCTAGACACGTGCTCCAGTTGTATTTATCGCCAAGCGACGCACACGTCGTTGCGTGGTAAAAGTGGCATATGTCTCTAATGACGTTAATCAAAATTTCGTTCTGTAAATTTTATTTAAAAAGAAAACAGGGTACCTGTTTTAATTTTGTAACGGAAAACACAATTTCTTGGAACATCATACAACTCCACAGCTTACAGCTGAACTTTCAAACAATTTTTAGGTTACCGAATATTTTCACTCCTTTATATAAGACGAGTAGCAATTTTTGAAGGACAAAATTATGTAATAATAGTTGTCTTACATGCTGGAAAATACAGCATTGTTTTAATTAAAAATGCATTACTATTGAATTTACTTGAAACAACACTTTATCCGCGATTGGAAATTGAGAATTTTTTTTTAAAAACATGAAACATTTACGAATTTGTTTTTTCGCGCATTCCGCGTAGTGTGCCACACGAACTACGTGCACGAGAGCAGCTAGTTTCGTGTTGTCAGCCACTGGTATCTGCTTCATTATGCTATGTGCTAGGTGCGTGCGGTAACTTTGAGGACGAGTAGGCAGTGCAGGTAGTAGCGGCAAAGAAGCAATGTTGTGTCGAATGTGCGGGTGGTGGTGGTACTTACTCGTATGCGTCTTGTCCCTCGCCACATGCTTCCAAAAAATGATTTAATATCTCCCGCCATGTCTGCCTGCCAGCAAACTGCTTCCACGCAGAACACACGCGTAAATTTAATTACATTGTCTTGTTTACCCAGTTGCCGCCCGCACATAGGGCATGGACTCGAAGTGCATGTACTGTGTGCACTTATACACGATTCCGTGGCTTGCAGCGTAATGTCTCCAAAAAAGAAAGGCTCTAGTGATCCTTCTAAACCGAAGAGAGATCGTGCAAATTTCTTAGTTTGTCAAAATTAAAAAGCTACATTTAATAAAAGAATGCATGTCTGTTGCAAAAGTTGGCCGATGGTACGGGAAAAAAAACAAGCATATCATTTGTACGTCACAAAATAAAGCACAACAAATAAGATAAAGTGTTAGTACTGCTCGGGAAATGCAATAAAAAAACGTGCCAAGTAAATTTTAATGTAATCAGTGGTGCTGTATTAAAAGGAACACTGCTAAACATTTATCCTTATCCATGTTTACAGGGGAGTAAAATTTTTCATTTACTTGTGGAAAAAAATTGCACCAAATCTATTTTAGTGTATTATGAAACTGCTAACACCCTTAAGAGGACATCTCGACTAGCACATGGATGGCATGCACCATGTCACATGTATTCTTTTTTTATCCAAAACTACTTAAATTATTAATATTATGTTCATCTACAAAAAGTACACACACTTGAAACTATGCTCCTATGTTTTCAAAAATTCGGCACGATTGTTAGAAACATGATTTTGAGGCCTCTCAGGGTGGCTAAAAACAGTTTTTTTGATAAAGTGCAAAGTGAGAGACATGCGTTGGTCTTTACTTCATACTTTTCAAAAATAAAATGTTGTGGTCACCATTTAAAGTCCCGTAGGAAAAAGACTACAAGGAAAACCTTGCATGCCAGTTGGGCGCACTGTGAATAGATATGATATGCTTCAGGATGCTGGCTCTTATCGCTACGCTGTTCCCCAAGCGTCAAAGGTGGAAATTCGACACCAGCGAAGAATCCTCTTATTTACGGTCAAAATATTATTTTATTGTAATCCTATTCGTTTCTGTAATTTATATGCATGTCATACAGTCAAGAAATATTTACAGACAATTGCAAAATATTCATGCCTATGTAGTCGTCGTTGTGCTTGTTCCACCGTTATTTTATGTTTTTGGCACAGATAAAGTACCATCTGTCATTCTATCAACGCTTGTGGCGACACTCCCTCTTCGCACAGCACACGTCCTTGGCAGTGTAGGGTGGAGAGATAGTGTGGTGCATCAGGTTGTGCTGTGTTGCAACGTCAGCAGTGACTGACTACCTGGCACATCGTGCGCTGTTGCCAGTCACTGTGTCCTCGCGCTCGTAGTGTGGGGCCGCTGTATCTAACGTGTGCCGCATTGCACACATGGCATGGACTTTTTATGACATTCAAAAGTTGTGGGAGATTGTATGAACGTATTAAAAATCTGTACATCACAAAATACGGGGTTAGGGATTAAATTTTAATTTATAAAAGGCATACAGTGGTTTATGTAGGTTATTAAGGTACAGTAGATACCCTGTTATAACGTTTTCTCAAGGGACCTGTGAAAAAAGTGTTATATGGAGGAAAATGTTATAAGCAGGAATCAGTATTTTTGCACCAATAAATGGATATTACACAAAAGTAACTTAAAATTCAATAGTTTGTGTGCAGTAAATAAGCCTGTAATGAGATTAATAGAGGCTATTGTTTTGTACTATCACAAACATGCTGAATACATACATTGTGTGTATAATAGAGGCTTTCACACTTGTCTTCTGTACGTTCATGATGGTCATCTCTAGGATCGCAGTCTTTAATATCACTGTAATGTACACTTATGACACATTCCCTGAGATCAATTTGTTTTTACTGATGTTTTTAGTCTACATCTCAGTTATTTTGTCGAAAATAATACAGTTAAAAAAAATTTTACCCGAGTTGTTGTTAATGTCTGAGAAAAAATTATGTTATATCCAGGAAGTGAAAGTACCAGTGTTTTTATAAGCATTAAATGAAAGCATTATGCTTTATGGAAAAATGGTGGGACCAAAGAAATGAGATGCTATATACAGGAAAACGTTATAACAGGGTTCCACGGTATCTTGAATATACGTGTTTGTTGTTATACATGGAATTCCTGGAACAAAATACAGCATTTTATTTATTTTACAAAAATTCAGTTTTTCATAAACTTTTAGATGCAGCAGCTTCTGCATACGGTTATAAATTATTTCTCATTGAATGTTAATGATTCACTCGTACGATTTTCAGTGATGTAAGATATATGTGTATATTGGGCATGTCACTAATACACATAACATTGTTTTTTTTTTCGGAAGAACCCAAGTACAGCCATACTAATGAGGATGATCCATTTCTCATTCCACATCAGTTATAAATACACCATCCACATCAAGGAAATCATCTTGGCACCCATAAATAAAAATTGTGGAACAGGAGTTAGGGATTTCGTAGGGTTAACTTTATTTTACGAGTGAAGAAGAGAGGATGAATGAGATACATAAAGTAAACCATAAAGTGGGGTGGTTAGAAACACTGGAGTGAATATAAACACAATTTTAAAGCTCAATTTTCGGAATTAATTATGTCTCAAAAATTCTGTTTTTAGGTAGGCAAGTTAAAACAGTTTACAAACAGTAGTTTTACAGTAATTATAATTTATTCAAGCAAAAGGTGTCAGCTAGGAATTTATTTTTAATTTTGTTTTTATTCACCCCAGTGTTTCTAATCATCCTGTTTTACGGTAAGTGACAGATGTGGTTCTTCCTAAGGAAGAAGGTAGAAGATGAATTTACACAGGACAAACGGCGAAGGCAAGAAGAGGACCGAGAGGAAGAAAAATATCTGGAGCTTTAACAAAAAGTGTGGCACAGGGAATCTATAAGTGAAGCACCAGGGTTGGCATGTTCAAAATGTATTGTTTTAAACAGTAAATTCAACAGTGATTAAAACAATATACTTTGAATAAAACATGTTTAAAACAGAATGTTTTGAACATTTTTTATACATACATATACAGTGGAATCCCGTTACTACAAGAGTTCGTAACAGCACAAAAAATTGTCGTGATTTACGAGTTGAACCGAATGTTTATACAAACAAACCATTTTCAAGGTTATTGACGTATGTGGGATAGGAATAGTAACAGTACAGTTTACCTTGGCTAGTATCTCTGCTATTATAAAACAAGACTGCCATAAGCGACAGGCATGTGTTTATTAGGTATAACATTCAATAATTTTATTAATTTCTTGATCTCCATTAGCTTTTTCTTACCATTTCCACTCTGGCAAAACGTAAGGTAAACAAAATAAAAATGGACGTCTAGCGAGGCGGCAACTAAAACAAACAACACTGCCAGCTCACTTGTGTTTTGCCGAAATCAACAATGCTGCACCAATAAGATATTATGATTGGAATAACAAAAGACGTGCGGGGCTGCAATGATCGGACAAATCTAGCGTGTTCCACAAACAACTCTAGCAGGTTGAGTTACATAAACGTAACTTTTTTAACTTTTTGCAGTATAACATAAAAAAAGATAGTTTGAAACTGATTCTGCAGTGCCATTCGTTATCATAATAGAACCAAGATGCACACAATCGATGCTGTGTACTCAGTCCACGGGCCACATTCGCTTTTGCGCTGTACCAAGATGGCGTCAATAACAATCGAGGTCGAGCAAGCCACGGCTGTATTTCCACCGTTGCCATATCTCACATTGTTCACTCTGGCATGCTAAGCCGATGAACGATTATTATCACATGCACTTGTATTTATTATGATTACATATATAAAAAATTTTGTGAATCTATGCTATACATCATCCCAGGGGGGTTGTGGATTAACGAGTTAATACCAGAGTTGGGCACAAATTACACAGAAGCACACAGGACATCAGTTTTACCACAGGTTTATTAAGTACGATGTTCTTACAAAAGTCGCTAGACAGCAATTTAAAACATAACAGAATAAGTACAATAACAGTCAAACTGGGCTCAAGCAATAAATTTGTCAAATTTACGACACGAACCTGCTTTCTCTCTCAACACGCCGTCGCGCCCTCAAAAGGATAACAAAGCGAGAAAACTCGCAACTTAAAGGGCTACCAAACTAGTTGATAATGCAAGAAACTTGAGACAAGAAAGGAATAACTCACCAAGTAGCAGCACAGAAGTCGACATGGTGCCGAGAGAGAAGAGGACGTACACTGCAGAAGGCGACCAGAAGCTAAGTGTCGGGCCAGACGAGCGGAGAACCGCTGCTGGCTTGCCATGAGGGAGAAGGGAGGGAGACTCTAACGGCTCCGACTAGTCCTGAAGGTCCCAAGGTGCCGGCGCACGAGGCTTTGGACAGGCTGTTAAAGTTCCGTTCAGCTCGACACACACACACACGCACACAGGTTCCACACACACAAGCTTGCACAGACGTGGCTCAACCCAGAGTTCACAGATAGTTCCAAATTGGTGCTCCCAGCATAAATCTCTCATGTCTACGAAAGTGCTCATGACGATACCACTCGTAAATACCGAACAATTATATATAAACTGCATACACAATCTGACGGTGCATTACAAAACACTCGTAATTACGAACGCCTCGTAATATCCCATACTCGTAGTAGCGGGCTTCCGCTGTATTTTAAAACAAGCTTAACTTTCATTATTTATGTTCGCATTTACATATTGGTGTTTCTATACCAGGTATTATTATGTGCCTTTCAGTCATACCTTTTAGAATGACTTGCTATGAGACAGTAATGCTTGCGATGAAGATGTCCTTATGCCATTTTTGTAAGCTGTAATATAAAAAACTAAAACCTAACCAATTATATTTTTACCATACAGAATAAAGTTGTATTGTTTACAACATCCCTACCAGAACACAGACATCCTGAGGACGTCCGTAGGATGTGGGAACTGTCGTCCCTAGGATATCCTAGGGAAGTTCATTTAAAGACCTTTTTATGTAGGAAAAGTTCATGGAAAAGTACTACCTACGGACATTCCTAGGATGTCTGGCATACACATACCTGGAACATCCCTAGGAGCCCCCTGGGATCTGTAATAAATATATCCCCAAGACATCCTCAGGAGCTCTCTGGGAACTGCATTAAATGCATCCTCAGAACATCCTTAGGAGCTCCCTGGGATCTGCAATAACACATCTCTGTGACATCCCTGGAGCTCCCTGGGACATCCTAGGAGCTCGATGGGACCTGTATTAAAAGCGTCCTTGGGACATCTCTAGCAGCTCCTTCCAGCAGGAAAAGTAAAAGTTTAGTATTCAACACAAAAGAAAACAAAAGTATTTGTTTTGGTTATATGTAAACTAAGTATTTAACACACAGTCAAATACACATAATTGTTAATGTAGCCTCTTAAAATCTTTTGAATAAACATGTCGTCTGTAATAACTTTTTTTTAAAAGCTTCAACTTCCAAAAGTCTACCAGTAATAATGAAATACGTGTGTCGAAATTAACAAATTTACCAATTTCTTAAGGCACGTATAAATGATATGAATTATCTAATAAATTAATTGCGACAAACCTCATGTATATTTAAATAATATCGAGAGCTCTCTAGTGGTCATATTAGGAACTTGCCTAGAAATCCACTACATCTGTGGGAGCTCCTGCTCGGATATTCGAAGGAGCACCTGTTCGGACATCCCAGGGAACATCTGCTCGGACATCCCAGAGAGCTCCTGCTCGGACATCCCAGGGAGTGCCTATTGGGACATCCCAGATAACTCCTGCTCGGACATCCCAGGGAGTTCCTCAGAGGAGCTCTGCGGGAGCTCCCTGTAAGGACATCCCTAGGAGCTTCCCAGATGAGGATTTTAGGATGACCCAAATTCATCTTCCAAGGAGCTTCCTGGGATGTGTTGTACTTTTCGAGGAGGTACTTGGAACGTCCTAAGGACATGGTTTTTCGGAGCTCTCGGACATCCGAAATAACCATCCCTAGGACATCCCGAGGATCGCATGTACCAGGATATCCTCAATGGATGTCCCTAGGACATCCTGGAGACTTTCTGTGCTGGTAGGGATATTCACTTACTAACTAAAAATTTTTAAAACTGCTTTCAAACAATTTTCTTTTTCACTTTTAAAGACAACTGACAAGTAAACATCACAAAATTCAAATAAAAAAATAGTGGCAAAAATTTAAAAATAAGACATAGCATTATTAAGCATAACATAATGATCGGACTCGTTAGTCATTGCATTATCAAAATTAAAATGTTTTGTTTTTGTTGGTTTAGTGAATGAAAAACAAATATCTTCTACACACAAAAACCAGGTTGCTCAACGTGTATATAATGTTTCCCTGCATAACATTTACTAACCTTTTTTGTAATTTCTGCTAAAAGTAATAATCAATTTTTAAAACTGGTGTATTGTGGTGGTTTTGTTTAGAATGTATGTTGTTACAAAAACAGGTTTTATGATCCCCCCCTTTTTTTTACACTGTGAAGCAGAGAGAAGAAATACATAAAGAAAGGCTGGGTCCTGACGAATCTGGACTTCTGCAGCTAGGTTTATGATTCTCATTTCTCAGCAATTTTTGTCTCCTAGGTATTTGACGTAACATGACTTTGCTTATTCTGTTGCACAACAAACAATTTTCATAATGCTGTATATGCTGTTATTATCAGTTAACTCCTAACATATGTTTGACTTGAACGACATATACAAAACCCTCTTAAGAAGACTGAATAAATTTTACTACTCTGTAAACACAATTCAAACTTAGTAAGCTAAATTTTTCTGTCCCTTCAGAAACTTCTTAACAATGGCATATGTTGTACATTTACAACACTGTAGACTACATAAGCAAAATAAACACCACTGCAACAATAAATTCTCGAGGCCAACATCTAATCATATCACTATATTGAGGTTTAAAAGGGAATTATTTCCTTTTGCATAAAAATTCAAAGTCCTTTAGCGGTGTAAGGTTTCCTAGAATCATTTCTTTCTTTATCTCACTCAATGAAGCTACATATAAAATACAACTTGTCTACAGCTATTCATTTTTGGTCAAATATGGCATGTTTTCCTTTTTCATCCCACCTATTCAATTGTGCTTCCTCTGAATTTAAAACCTGACTTGACATAGTACAGTATTTGTCAATTTTTAAAATCAAATAAATTGTCCTACTTGGCACAATTTTCACAGAGAAAAATATTTTTGGTTGACCATTAATCCAATGAAACCTAATTTTAAAAGAATAGACCACCTTCGCTGTAACAACTTTTATGTTCACCATCTCTTTAACGTAAATTGTCTGAATATAAAAGTTCTTGTATAAATACAGTTTTTGTTGTAATTCACAATTGTTCCTATGAGCTTCCACTATATGTTAAATCCAAATATGTTTCATACAACATTCCAATTACTGTACATATAACCTTTTAGAGTACTAAACACAGTCATTTTACAATAAACTCTAGGATAATAAAATACTTGAAACGTAAAACATATAAATGTTGGGTAACATTGTGTGCATGCCTCATTACTAATGTACATCTGCTGCTCTATGCTGGTGGTTGAAGGATGTTAGCAGATGACTCTTTTTGTATGGGAAGGCAGGGGAGAGTGTAGAACAGAGAGGTTAGCACTCTATGTTGGTCACAACTCTGAACTGGGGAAATCGTGAGTGGCAGTAGTGTGTGTTGAGGTGTTTAAGAGAATGGCGTGGGGAACAGAATAGAAGGAATCCCTACCACAAGATGGTAGCCGTATTATGGATGGAAGAAGTACCATATTTATCACAGAACTTTTTTTGCTACCTTTCTTTACGGAAATTACATTTTAGGTATTGGTCAAATATTACACACAATTGCCTTCTCAATTGGGACATTATCTATTTTTGGAGAGGTAAGTATAGTTTACCATATTTCTCAGGGAGGTGAAATTTTTTCTAGGTTAAGTAAAAGTTCAGTCTTAAATATTCTCTTGAAATACCTAGGCCACCAATTGGTTTGTTGAGTCAATATGAGAGTTTGTGAAAACAATTTTGAATAGCATAGTTCCATGTAGTTTTATATGTCCCATATTATTTACGTAGATAAGGAGTAAGATAGTTACAGTCACTGTGTACTGCCTATGGTACACCAACACTTGTAAGTTTTATGTTACTTTTGTAATTGCCTATCTTTACCAACCAAACTCTGTCGATTAGGTAACTTTCTTTGATATTCAGGGACATTTCTCTCAGTTATACTCCTTTCTGCAGTATTAGTATTGTGGTATTAATATTACTGAATGCTTTACACAGGCCTCTTGATATATTTCTTGAATCTGCTGCATAGTTTATTAAGGGAATTATTACAGCTCATCATCAACTGATGCCACTTCCAGCCTGGTAAAACTCCTCCATCTACTGAATCTGAATATGATGTACATCCATCAGCTGCTGGAACCATAATCACTTTTGTGGTATCCATACTGTTAGGGATGTAAAACCTTATGGTTTTCAAGGAAATCAGCACATGTTTTCTTTATATGGATGCGATATATGTTAACTGGTATCCTGTCAACAATAGTAAGTACAACTATTGTTCTTTAATGGACGACATGAAAAGAGGCGGAGCCTAGTAGTTTGACGAGTCTCGCCACAGGTGCTACAAGTAACTGTGGGAAACATGAACGTAAACATGTGTGTTTTAAAATGGACGAAGCAGCATATTGAAAGAGTAAGTATTGAATAAGTAATTGAATTACTTTAAAACTTTCGACATGAGTAGTGGTTTTAGTTTTGTAGGGAATTTGAGAAGTTGCAGACTTTCCAAAGAAGGCTGCTATTTGTTTGTGTCATCCTGTTACAAAGATGTGTGGACAACCAGTAGCGATAGTGCTGTTTTTATGAAAAATTAGTGCGACAGAATGGTGTATTTTTATAATGAAGAAATGGATAACGAGTTTCACGTTACACGTGCATACTATGCGTGTAAAGCAGGGTACGTATTTTGCAAATTACACCAGCATTAAAAATGAACCACTCATTGAAAAACGTAGCATGAATGGTGCTTTCGAGGTTAGGCCTACATAAGTAATTATTATTGTCGTATACAGAATACTTCAGTCATGATTTTACTACTCATATTCACGTTTAAGCATGAACTAATAATTGTTAAATTCGCAAGGCACAATACATGTTCAAACAAAAATTGTGGAGTGTAAATGGCAAATAAATATACCATAAGTTAACGCCGTGTCCGACATGGCGATTTGCTAGTTTCTTAGTTGTATGGCATTTTATTGTTAAATTTGGATGGCCCTGTTTGTCTGTATCCTTTACATACAAATCGATTATATATGTCGGTACAAAGTTGGATCGCATGATAGTTTTGTCTACAAAATCTGCCAACTCGGACATGCAGTAAGTAAAACAGCTGAGAAGTTTACAGGTGGAAGGCTTCACTTGGTATAATAAAATTGCTTAAAATAAAATTCGCACGACAGTATACAATAAAATACATTATCTGCATTTTCGAAATGCAAATTAATTCTTGGCAACAATATAATTAATTTCAAGAAGCATTCATGCCCAAATGTCAGTACAGCAATACTGAAAACCGCACGTATAACATGTAAGTGTAGGGAATATTTAGTTACCTGCCATAACCATCAAAAGTGTACAAATTATGAACAGTATTTTTATAAATAATAAATTCACTTTACAGTAGTTTAAAGAGAAGTTGTAGCATCGGCATATTATTTTTGATACATCTTATTTTGTGGAAAATAAATTATATACTAAATGTTGCAATTCTGTACATTTTTAACAGTTCAAAGAACTGTAGGCCTATTTGTTATAGACAGGCAAAGTATACCACGGGTATAATAGTCAACAGTGTCATTTACACTTAATAAGTACGCCTACATTGATTTGAAGAGAGAATTAATTTAAGTATAAAATGTGCTTGCAATTGTTTATAGTCTACATGTAAGACGAGTATCACATATGACAGTATGCTACGCACGTAGGCTTCTAATAACTGTTGAGAAGCTTGCATTTAAAGTCTATGATTAGCGTTCGAGATGTGAATTATTATTTCAATATAATGTTTTCCTACTTCTGAACTAAGGATGGGTAACTTTAAGAAAGTCCTCATGTATTAATTAATAAGTAAAATATGCCTTTTAAAACACAGTTTAACGATACATGAAACGTTTAACAATAAAATGCTACAGCTTTTATAGGAATCACAGGCATTTTACTTTTCACTTTCATACTTCAATTTTCTGCGAAGTTGTTTAAAACTGTCGTGGTGATGTATAAGTAAATATATTTGTAACAGCATCTTTTTTAAGAAATTTAAAACCACTGAGAACTGTTCGGTAATCATATTCAACTAAGTGTTTTGAGCTCGTGGATCGCCGGTGTTAGGGGAGATGACCGATCGTCCCGCCTAACCTTCGCTTTCCATTGCTTAAAACTTGTAAGATCACGTGAAAATGGATGAAACACATGCCTGGCCCAATGTTTCCCTTACGGCACAGTGAAAGGTATGGCTGGCCCACTTCTGTTTCCCACAGTTAATCCCTCAAGTGTCACTCGAAACGACTCTGCAATCGGGCCTAAGTCACGTACATATTATATATACAAAATATTTAAAGCAGATGTTCGAAGAAAATCAAGGGTTAACTGTGCATACTTTACAGGACTGTAAAAATCTTTAAACAAAATTGTGAGGCTTATGAGCCACCAAACGAATTCAGATACATTCACAAAAATCCTATATTATAAATTTATACACAACCAACAAAACACATTTTCTAACTTATTTCCGAAGTTCAACATATTAGCCAACGACTCTTATTAATCTTCTTGTCGAATAGGGAAAAAATGTATTGAAAATAATAATTTTCTAAGAAATTCCACCAGTGATGTACCAAATAATTTACCATTTAAATTCATTGTATATAATTTCAATAACAACAAATCAAACTCCGCTGTTTACATACCACTTATACATACTCTTCCATACGTCAGAACACGTTCATGTCGCATTTTATATTTACAATTTTCGACAACTAAATCAACCACTATGTGTAAAACACGAATACATAGCCTATTTTGGTGAGATTTAATATAATTTAATTTACAGAAAAGAAAATATAACCATAATATACATACCTACAAAATTTACAGAATGATTTACATAAAAGTGCATTTATGTGTCTACATGTACAGTTATAACTTTGTGAGGTCGCCTAATCAATATCGTATTTTAATTGACAAATACCTCATTCTAAAACAATAAATACAGTAAACTAGATATACAAGAAAGTTTTTTGAAAAAACTATGTTGTAGTAATGAAAGGATGAAGCGGAGTGTACCTTTCCATCCGAAAAATAATAAATAATTTCAATTTGTTTACAACAGCAATTTTAAATAGAACAAAGAACTACTACATTACGAACAATAACAAATTAATAAACATAATAAATTCCTATATTGTTTTCAAATTACTCTGTTTTGTGCAACACGCAACCAATGTAAAAGTAAATTATCATGGTAATGCTGGTATGCAAAGTCAGGTAGGTTTTTTGTAGCTGTTTTCGGTATCTAGTTGAATATTTTATACTCCGTGTAACAATTCTAGTTGTTTATATAAAGAATGTTCAAATGAAATGTTACATTCTAGCTCTTTTAAAAATATTGGTAGAGTTAATGAGTTGATCTTCAATTTTACTTAGGTTTCTCGTGGTTAAACATTTGAAAACATAGATCAAAGTTACTGATGAGAAAATGAAATAAAATATATATATATATTTTAGCTACTGAAATTCAATAAATAATTTAAAAATAAGTTGTACTTATCTCACATCAATCATAACTGAGATTTTTGTAGCTTCTTTCCCAGCGTACATGCATTTTACAACTTTTTGAATATATAATTCAATGTTCACAACTTTACTCAGGGTTTTTAATTCCTTCTTAGCAAAAAATTTCAAACAGCATAACTTCCATAGATTATCTAACCCAAGAGAAATGCTTACATGTCACTGTGATTTGAAATGAACCTATGAAATAAGTATTTTTTAAAACAATCTTTCAAGTAATATCTCAAACTGAAATTATAACTTTAAACATCACATCAATTAAATATCTACAGCAAATTTAGAATTTACAAAAGTTACATCTGTTATTTTATTTTCCATCAACACTTATATCTTACTAGCCACTACCGCCATACTATTTATCTATCTGGTTATAGTTAATGTTCGATAGTGTTTATAGTAAACTTGTAGGTGAGTCATATTAATAAAGATACATCTTACATTCTGAAATGAAGAGAAGTTTAAAACTATTTATGTACATGTATACATACTAAATAAAATAAAATTGGAAACCCGTTTTGTATTTTTTCTATTCAATAACTGTAAACACACAGTAAAAAATGTTATATATTTTAACGAGTCAGCTATCTCAAGGGCGTTGGAAGGGGTCCCTTGGCGGGCCACGTCGCCTTCGTCTCCCGCTGCTGAGCTGCTCGCTACCTACAGCCCTGCGGCCTGAGTTAGAACACTACAAATCGCAAGTGTCGTTTAGTTGAGAAGCTATTTTCTCGGAACTGGGCTGAGTATGAAAGCCTCGTAGTTCGCTACCGCACTGCAATTTTCGGAGTTTGATGACGTTGCAGCGGTAGTGAACACAAATCTTGAGTACGAATAAACGTCGCATACGATGGACATCCCCTGATAGCAAAATAAGCTTGATTCAAGCTTGAATCAAGATTGTCATGACAAGTCTGCAAGCTTGCAGCAAGCTTGTCAGGTCAAGCCATAAGCTTGAATCAAGCTTGAATCAAGCTAACTAGTCTCCACATGACAAGCTTGTAGCAAGCTTGCGAACAAAGCTTGATTCAAGGTTGCTGCAAGCTTGTAGCAAGCTTGCCTCGTACAGGGTAGGATACAACTGTGAAAAATAGACTTGACTCAAGCTTGATTCAAACTTACCAAATTGGGCTTGTAATGGCAAGTCTAAATCAAGTCAATTGCAGGCTTGCCGCAAGCTTACATGCTATCTGGGTCGCGGTATCCACCACGAGGAAAATGGCCAGTGATACAAAATACGTTAGCAGAAAACAATTACTTAATAAAACAATGTGATATGATTTTTGTGGTACAGTTATGTTGTTTGAGTCAAGATTAATAAAGAATATTACTGAGATCATAGCTCCGGACTTTTAACTTTACTTAGCATAAATCAGTAAGTTAAATTATTCGTTTAGATTATGGAGGCTAGAAGTAATCAAAATCGAAACATTCACGTATCGAATGGCACTAGTGGCCGACAGCGGAACTACGTAGTCTGTTGACGCTTTTGTAGTCCACAGATGGCGCAGGTGTGTACAAGATCAATATTTCAGACGTAAAAATTAAAATATAATAATGTATTGTAATATGACCCTAGATATATTCATATGACATATATAACCGTATTTAAAAGGATGTATTTAAATTCGTTTCTTGTACTATATAGTGCCAGTATCGTTTACAGTATAGCCTTTAATTAATAAAATGATGAAATAACATGCTCGTATTGTCTTTCATCGCAAACACTACATTTTGTTTGCGAAAAATCTGTAGACTTGTAAATTAATATCCTTTATTTTCATCAATATTCTCAACGAGCTCAATAATCGCAGTAATGAGACAGGAATCATTCTGAGGAATAGTAATTGCAGTGGCCAACACTACAAAAATTTTTTTTACCTAACAATTAGTAAGTTATTTTATGCAAAAAATATACATATTTTATTGCCACGGAAGTCTTCAAGAGACAAAAAAACAGTAGCAAAGGGACCGAAACCATAATGAGAAATCACATTTTCAGCACCCATAGCTAAATAGGCTACTAGCACCACTATTATGTACGTTAGCTTCCTTGACATCGTAGAACTTCTTTAACCCGCAGCCCCGCAGAAACATAACGAAACATGCTCCACAGAAGAGTTTGTACTCACTATTTGCGGTACGTGTTTCGGGTTCGTTACCACAACACAGAAATACCATATCGCCGAATGTACAATTAACGCCGAATACCATAATGCCGAAGGCTAGCAAAGTGCTGTTTACCACAATGCCGAAATATCATAACGCCGAAAAATCACCATACAGTAGTGCCACAAGAACAAATTTACATCAAGTCACTAAATATGCTGACCTTATTTTGAAGTGTACCACAATGCAGAAACACCGCAACGCCGAATACCATAACACCGAAACCGAAAATGACCACAATGCCAAAACCTTAAATTACCACAATGCCGAAACCAGATATGACCACAACACCGAAAACACAATTGACCACAACGCCGAATGTAAAGCGTGTTGCCTGTCTTCCAGGAATTAAAATACAAAGTTCAAAAGCTAAATAAGTATTTTCTTTCGGAGCTTATATGAGCTGATGGTTTGACAGTAATGTGCCAATTTTGTGTGTAATTTGTAATATCTAACCCATTTAAATTTATTTGGAAACTATTATTTAACTTTTGGGAAGATATTAAAATTTGCTATTCTTACTGTAGTCTTATGTTTGTTACATGATTCCGTGTTTTCATGCTTATAAACTATGTATATGTGTGTCTTTCTTAAATGTATTAATGAAATTGTAGGTAAAAAATATTAAGTTATTAAAACTATGAAATT
Organism: Medauroidea extradentata; assembly: GCA_003012365.1. Lineage (NCBI taxonomy): Eukaryota > Metazoa > Arthropoda > Insecta > Phasmatodea > Phasmatidae > Medauroidea > Medauroidea extradentata. The sequence continues at coordinate 31,012 of PNEQ01057330.1, forward strand.
ATAATTTTTCGACACAGCTCTTAGTATTTGTGATGTGATGTATTACTGTAGTGTATTAATTTTGTAACTTTTGGAAATAAGAAAGCAATCCGGATCTTTGTTATTAAATTTGTAAACCTTACTATAAGTTTACATTATACTTTCCTACAATTACGTAGTCTATGCTCCAGTTTTTATGATTCATTGTTTGCATTTTCAGTAGTCAACCGAAGTCGATCTCTTAAGATGAAATATAAGTTCTACACTTTCATGAAACAATGTAAATCAAAATAAGTACTATTTTATAAACCCGTGTGCGTACATGTGTGTATAAACAAACGCTTGACACTCCTCTGGATATATTTACATTGCCACGGAAAAGAGTGAACGTGTAGTAATGCCCTATGCCAACAGTACATTTTGAAAACCCGGATAATTCAAGTTCTTGGATATGCAAGACATAAGCGGCATACGAAGTTAGTTTACAGGATAATTCTTTCCTTGTCTCCTGTACACGATTGGTAGTTATGTTTTCCAGCTCACTGGAACTCGTAGTTCTATGGTTTGACCTATCCCTCACGAGTTGTATACAGATATCGCAAAGAACATACCTTACCTAGATATGTATAATGCCTGCTACTGTTTCTTTTTATTAGGCGGTGAAGGGTTGGCACTGTCTCGTACATACTCACTGTTATTTACATAACCAAAAGAAAATATATCGCGAAAGCAGCATAAATTGTGTTATATGATCATTACAAAATATGTGTGCACACAACAGCAACTTTCACTAACTTCTTAAATTTTTTATTTAGAAAATCAAAATATGTTATTAAATGCAAGACGAAAATAAATTAATAGTTTATCTATTGTTTTTCAATGCAACATTTCAACTTTCCAGTGATGTAGACTAGGTTCTCAGTCAAAAGTTTTTTTGGCGACAGTTCAAACCACTAAAAATAATCGAACCTTTACTAAACAGCAATTGGTCTCCCACTTTGCATCAAGACCAATTAAAGTACCGAGAAATTAGAGACTTATATTACTATAATACACAGAAAACGTACACAGCACCATGAAGTCCACATTTCCGACGCATCATGACAACTTTTCATAAAACATACCCCTAAGAATGAAACTAACAAAATTCACATTTTCGAATTTCGATGTAACATAAAATCATATTACCTTTTTTTATGAAAATTAAAATAATAACAGTCTATTTTATTCGTTCACGTGTTTTAAATATTTTACATAGTTTACTAATTATTCATTTCTAATTAAAATTAATGGCGGTTAAGTTGCAGATCCAATTACAAATGAAAAATTTATATGATTGAAGACTTTCGCAACCGTTTTCTGCGTGTGTTAGGCTTCTGAAATGCAACTTCAATCCAGAAGACCGAGACATGTACCGAATGAGGTGGCGCAACGGTAACACGTTGAATTCGCATGTCAGAGTTCCCCTGTTAGAACCCGGCTCCGACCATTCTTATTTTTCATTTTTCATGGTTTCCCGAAATCACTCTAAGTGAATGCTGGGATGGTTCCTTAATAAGTGCAATGGCCGTGGTCGCGGAATTAAGTCAACTCGGAATTGACTCAATTCCGCTTTTTCTTGTGTACAGGCCGTAATTAAGTCAACCCAGATTCGATTCAACTCCTGATTGATACTTTTAACACGAAACCCCTAACGGAATTAAGTCAACTTCGAGTTGGCTCTATTCCGGGTTATAAAGTGTTCAGTTTCTAAACCGAAATTTGTACCAGAATTAAGTCAACTCGGAATTGTCTCAATTCCGGATTTTAACTACGTATTTTTCAGCACAAAAATTTTACCGGAATTAAGTCATCTCGGAATTGCCTTAATTCTGGATTTTTCATGTTGGTATACGTTTTGAAATTCACCGGAATTACGTCAACCGGAATAAGGTCAAATTTTGTTGACTCTATTCCGGGTAGGTTTCAATACTGGCGCTTTCTCAACACGCAGAAACACGTCAACCGGAATTAAGTCAACTCCGAATATTCTGGTATTAAAGTCTGAGTTTTATGGTATGCTATTTGGCGTTTACAAAAATACTTCAACCCGGAATTAAGTCAACGTAAGATTTTTCGTGTTGGCAATGCATTTTTAATCTATCTGGCTATTTCTATGAGTATTACAAAAGGGCCATAAATTTTAACGGAGCAAATATTTTCTCTTTTTATACTTGACAGTAATTGACTGTTTATATATTGCTTTCATTATTATTTATTCTGTATATCTAAAACAATATTTATAGCGTCACAACTCACTGCACAACAATGAAGGAATAATGCATAAAGCATTCTGTACTAAATGTCTGAATTCTACAACAAAAAATATTATTAAATTGTATTTAGGCTGTAAGAGAGGACTCGATATCGCAAATATTACAGTTAATAAACAATGCTATTACCAGCTGGGGCGTGAGGAATGTTTGGACCTCGGATGGTATAATTTTCGTGAATCGCGAGTCTGAGAACCGTATCTATAAGCGGCTAGCCGATCTCCGTAGCGCAGTTCGTTCGCGTGTCAGTTGCGCCGCGAGAGACTTTGGGTTCGAATCGGTGTGTTAATTAGGTTAAATAGTTTTGATAGAAAACTATTAAACATAACCATTTCAGAAAACTTTCTAAAGAGCTTTCAACAGTTTGTTATTTAGCAGCTACTCCACCTCATGCTTCTTACTGTCGTTTTTTGATAGACTGCTAGATGTAAATACTTCCAATGACGTGACGAGGCTTACGAAAGTTATTTTTTGCAGATATTCCCATGGGGCTTGACAATCAACCGCAACCTATAAACATCTTTCAGATGCTTGCCAGCTGATTGCACTTTAACTGTCAAATGGTTTATAAATAGGATGACATAGCACCATTTTTTACTTGTCTTTAATGCAACCGAAGATGTACTTTTTCGCTTCTCGTTGTGCATTTGGAGACCAAAAAAAAATAACAAAATGGTTGGGAATAAAATTATTTTGTAACATTTTTCAACTCTTGCGAAATTGCGAGCTTTCAGGGTTTTGTAAGAAAATTTTACATTTAACGCAAATAATTAAATTGTCAAGAAACTACGACTGTAATAAAATGTTTGCCGTTTTAGATAATCATAAAAAATTGTAGAGGACACATCCTGAAAAAAAATTACAAGGTTTTTTTTACAGGATATGTTTGTTTCAGTCATGAATTAAACCATGTGATTTTTAAATTCAGTGATTAAAGCTGATTTTAATTAAATGTTGACTAATTATACTGTATTTTTTAAACTTAAACAATATGAATTATTTCACAAAACTTGATTGTTACAACACTAAAAATAGAAAGAATACTTAATTTCATTTTTAATCTACTTATGATGTTGAATACTCGGGGTTTAGTAAATGAAGAACATTTCCTGTTTTTTAAAACGGAAAGCAGAATTATTGTTTACTAGGTATGCATATATACGTACATGCATACATACATACATACACACATACATACATACATACATACATACATACATACTTACTTACATACATACATACATACATACATACATAGGTACATACATATGTACATACATACGTACATACATACGTACAGAAATGCATACATACGATTTTATTTACTTTCCTTGTCTAAAAATGTACTAATCAAATCACGTTAGTATTGTTTTTATTTCGAATTTTAGAATTGCCCGGAAAATCGCTCGGGGTCCGGTAGTCGCGAATTCGACGAGCCCTCAATTCGTTAATCGCTATCCCTCAATTCGGTACTGCTGCAAATGGGAGTAATCTCGGCAAAATCTATATTACATATTTTTAAAATAAAACGTAGACTGTAATTTACGATCGTGGCGTCATAAACTCTTTTAAAAATAGCATCAGATTATTTTTTCACCGAAATTATATGACTGTAATCAAATCTACCTGTATTTAATAAAAAACATAGGTTTGATTTTTTAAAATATTGATTGTATACTCTTTTTTTCATATATTTTACACTTTGAGGCAGGTTACGCATTTTCCAACCTAAATTATATCTTGAACTAGCTGTCCGTCTGCGGCTTTGCCCGTGTAAAATTACGTAATGTAAACAGTAACTCTGGATAAAATATGTGATGAAGGCATTTAACAGCTAGCGTACTAAATAACAGTGAACTATAAATTGTCTTAGCTCAGTGCAAAGAGCGCGCGCAATATGCTCGTACGACGCCATAGTAAATCCCATCGCAAAGTATTGCATGGGATACGACCCCGTAACCCCACTCCTCCCACACCACAAAATTTATACAATACCTGAGTGAATGCTTAAAGGCAGGCCGTGATAAATTCTTTTGTATGTACAGGTTACAGTCCAAAGAAGTTTTATTTATGAGTATGTCGGCAAAAATAAACAACAGTTGAATTATTTCTCCATGACCATTCTGTTTTTTTGGGAGACTGTAACATTTTACTGCTTTTCACATTTTTAATTTTCGAATTTCATAAAATCCTGAATTATATTTGTAGATATTTACACAAGCTTCATTCTTATCAAAAAATCATCTCGATATCTCAACGGGTATAAGCGGTACAGATGATTATTTGAAAACACATTTTATTTTTTAGCAGCTTTCAAGGACGAATTTCAAAAAAATGCTGAAATTAATTTTTTTCTATATTTGCGTAAGATTTATTTTAAAGCAAAAACCATTTTATTATTTCTACTGGTTTAGGAGATAAGTGTGATTAATTCAAAACACATTTTATATTTTTAAGAGCTTTCAAGGATGAATTTCGGAAATTCTAAAAGTACTTTTTAGATATTTACCTAATCACCATTAAAAAAATCATGTCACTATCTGAAATGGTTTAGAAGAAATCACGGATTAATGAAAAACACATATTACAGCTTTTCACCTCCTTTAATTTCCGAATTTCGCAAAATCGAAAAATTCGCTAATACACATTTATATGGGCAATATTATGAAGTTAAAATGGTTATGATAGTTTTTCCGATTCATGAGATGTCAGGGATTCTTTGAAAACACATTTAACCCTCATTCACCCCCTCAATTATCGAATTTCAAAAAAGACGTTCTTATTGGGTGCCTACTGGCCAAGGAGAAGCTTCTCTCAAATTTTCATGGTTCTAGGTCCAGCGGTTTGGGCTGTGTGTTGATGAGTGAGTGAGTGTGTCAGAACACTTCACCCGTGTGTACTATAGGAAATTTTGCTAACTTTTAATTACGTGTTAATTAAGGGTGTTGCTATATTCTATGTATATCTTTAAAATACGAAATATGAAGTTAGCTGTTAAATAACACAACAAACACGAACAGCTGTATGCAGTCCACTTTGCTGAGCATACTTCAATTGAAGAACCTCTTTGTTTTAATTCATCTTTATTTCTCTATGATAATCAATAACTCTTTTGTAGAGAAAAAAACATATCGTGTTAAGAGTTATTTCTCCATGGTCAATATTCACTTTCCGGGAATTCTGTTACATTTTAATACTTTTCACATCCGTAATTGTAGGATTTCGAAAATTCAAGAGTTGTGTTTTTTAGATATTTACGTATGCTTCATTTTAAAGTAATAATCGCCTAGATATCTCAAATGATTCAGGAGATACATATAATTAATTCAAAACACGTTTAATTTTTTTACCAGCTTTTAAGAATGAAATTAAATAATCTTAAAACTGCTTTTTAGAAATTAACATGAGCACATTTCTGATGCAAAGATCACTTAGATATCTTAAGTGGTTTAAGGGAAATAGAGAACTTATTGAAAACACATTTAACAGCTTTACTTTCGGAATTTAGAATAATCTAAAAATTACGAAGTATGCATTTGCTGAGACAATGTTTTCAAGTAAAAATATTAACAATATAAGTTATAGGTTAGAAAGTTATCGAGAATTTCGCGAAAACACATTTTGCCCCTTTTCGCCCCTTTAATCATCGATTTTCGAAAAATCCTTCCTTTGTAGGTATCTGCGCCATGAAGGGAAGCTACACTGAAAATTTCACGTTTCTAGGTCCAGCGGTTCGGGCTGTGAGTTGATGAGTGTGTGTGGCATTTCATTATATATATACATATATAGTTATACATTTATATATCCTCTATACATAAATATGTTATATGTACCATTTAACATGTACAATTCATATTATATGTAATATTATTTATTATTTACTTATTCGTCTTTAATTATGCATTTAAGGCAGCCTGTTTTCTTACATTTAACCATGAAAATTACAACAGCAAGACAAATACATCTAAAATACAAGCAATGCATAAAATAACCTTAACAACTACATTACGAAAACAGTTATAGGTGATTCGGAATAAAGTGAGCACTCAAAAAAACCCTGATTAATTTCTATTTTCTGCCAGTTTATATCTTTCCGCTACATGTAAACATCAACACTACCACGTGCTGTTATTTACATTAGCTTGTACAATGTTTACATTTACGTTACAGTGCTCCGATAAATTTTAGCTACAATATGTACTCATTAAATGCACGGGTGTTGAATATGTGCTATACTCAGTAGTAATCTTAGTCATAAATACCTGCGAGTAAACGTCTTATAACACTGGGGGCCGATAAAATATCACCACTTGCGTTTTGCACCGACGCAGCGCAATGCAAGGAAATCTGCTCTGCACCTGCACCTCGAGTCGTAGTTGGAATTAAATATACTCGAATACGCAATACGCAAGGGGCGGAGCCTATTTTGGCTCGGCGCAACTGCCTCCCCTCTCAAACTTACACAAACCAATCAGAAAATTTGTAACATCATTCTCACTGCCACATGAACTGCAAAAGCTGTCTGCACACCCGCGTGCTTACATGCAGATATAGCTTCCATGTAGCAGTGAACATTTCTCGCGCTAAAAGTAATGTTTTGGTTTAATTTTTCGTAACCTAAAATTTTGTAGCCTTCTCGTGATTAAACAAGGATGTAAGAAGTATAGGTTCATATCAAATTATGAAGGAAAATTGTTACAAAGTTTTCATTACAAGTGTATATGTCGTACTTGTGTTTTGAAGTGTGAAAGTAAATTTCCATAATGTAGTGGTTCTTTCAGTGTAGTGGATGCGTGTTTTCATTTTTGTTGTCGTGAATAATTAAGTGCTTTATTTATGGAGAGCAGCATTTTTTTAACACAATTGGAACACGTCAGAGTGGTTTTCGTCTGTAACCAACTTTTACATACTTCATGTTGCTAACGGAAAATAAAGTGCCTAAAGTGATAGACGTGTGACGCGATTAGAGCAAAAACTATGTATACATTTTATTTTTGCACTGATATTAATTTGAGTGCCCTAGTTTTGAAATTCACGTAAGTTATTTTAACTTGTCTGGCATGGTATTTGTGAGTGTAGGCCTACTACCTAATGGGCTATTCATGTGGCATTCGTCTTTCAGTGAGTCGTAAATCGTGATACGTTGATTAATTCTAAATAATTCATTGCTAATGTGTAGTGAATACGAGTGGCGTTCGTACAACTATACTGCAATAAAT